>JBBJLR010054033.1:0-11621 GCA_037577145.1 Brachypetersius gabonensis
TCTCTTTTTTTCTCTCTCTCTCTCTTTCTCTTTCTTTCTCTCTCGCTCTCTTTGTCTCTCGCTCTCTCTTTCTCTCTCTCTCTCTCTCTCTCTCTCTTTCTCTGTCTCTCTCTCTCTCTCTCTCTCTCTCTGTCTCTCTCCCTTTCTCTGTCTCTCTCTTTCTCTCTCTCTTTCTCGCTCTCTTTCTCTCTCTCTCTCTCTCTCTCTCTCTCTCTCTCTCTCTTTCTCTCTCACTTTTAATAAACCAGGAAGCATAAAATAGTAGGAAGTAAAAAGGAAATGAAAGGATACATAGGAAATCAGTAAAAGAAGATTAACCGTGTGATGGAAGAGCAGATATGAAAGCAGATGTGTGAAGGAAGGAGGAGGATGGAGGAGAATACTGCAGTTTTAGCAGCTTTTTTTTTTAGCAGATCTGATACTGATGTGCAGTTAGTGGATAAACATCGAAGTGTGGATTATTTTCATGCTAAACTAAAACAGGCTTGCAATTTTTACCACTGTTGTCATTTCAGATTGCAGAATCTACACACACACACGCTCGCACACAGACAGACCCACACCCACACACCTGTGTAAAGTGAACACTCTTTCCACCCACACACTGAGATGCTGTAAACTGTCGTTTAAGGTCGTTTCAGTACAACACCTGCAGCACGTGCAGTTTGAGATGATGGTACTTTTATAAATTATTTAACTACTTTTTACACTTAAAGGGACCTGAACAATTAACTTTGATCAGTTTACTTCAGATTTTTCGTCATCCTCTTAGTCCTCAAGACTGGACGTGAGTTTCTCGGCTCGTTTATTCCTGAATCATGTATATAAATACTCTTTTCTCTCAAAACTGAACCAAAAAAGTGTCATGATACAATGGTTTTGGTCATATTGCTTGTCCTTATTGAAATAGTCTCTAATACAATCATTTTGTCTTTGAAATAGTGTGGTGTAATGCAGTTAAAGTGAAAAGATAAAGTTGGCCACACTAAAATGTTCTTAAAAGTGTGTTCTGGTCTTGCCCAGAAAGAGTTTTGTTCGTTGCTAAAGCAGGATTTATTAACCTATATTTGACCAGGTTTGTCCCTTAGAGATCACAGATCTCTTTTGCGAGGGAGACCTGTCCAAAATAGCATTAACACAGTTACAGTTTGACATAAAACATAAAGGATGTTTGTAGAAGGTCAGTATCTACAGACTCCTAAAGTCCTTAAGATCCGAGGTAAATGCAGCTTACTGTGTTAGGATCTGCATTTTGTAAAGCTTGTCAGGGTGTATTATTTTTGTAGTATTTTTATTTCCCATTAGAAAGAACACTACAGAAATCTATTCCTGTAACAAATACATACATATTGTTCTGCATCTAATTGGAATAGAAAAAAATCTGAATCAATATTTTTTTTTTAAATGATTTGAATGTTGAATGAAACAGAGTCTAAAATGTCTAAAATTACAACCAAATTCCACATATAATGTGAAACAGCTTGTAATAAATCAGTTTCTGCTGGTAATTTGTATCAAGTTTGAGGCTATCTTGCTTGTTTTCCTTGGATTAAACTGCAGGCGGTTTTGTGATATCCACTGAAAAATACTACAAACAATTTATTAGCCTACCAAAAATATGTATTTTCTTGACTTTCACGGAAATGGAAGGTATAGTTCTAGATGGTCAGCAAAGGGATTCCTTTTCCCAGAGGGAGCCTGTACAGCGAGAAGAGCAGCCGTCCTGACACTAAAGGAAATGCCAGAATTGATTGATGAATCATTTGGAGTTGAGGTTTATTGTCATAAGTACAATGTTTCAGGCTTTTTGAGAAATATGATTAAACCACTCTACAGCTTCCCCTAAGAGACCAACCTGGGTTTTCAAGCCTACGCTTCACAATTTTTTCTTGCTTCTTTAGTCCCTCTGCTTTGCTGGCTGTCATTCTCACCCATTCAACAAGTGAGTTGTTCTAAAACTGCAGGAGCAATGTCGCCCCCTGCGCTTCCTCTGATGCATTACAATCTGTCAGAAGGCCTGTGTGAGTCATATGGAAGTTATAGGGCATTATAGATCACTTTTAATTGTGAGATTTTATTCTTATGATTTAAACCGCTCTGCAGCCTTCCCTGAGTGACCAAGCCGGGTTTTTCAGCCAGTTGATCTTGTGACCTAATGCTCCATTCAGTGCACTTATTATGTGAATTGGCAAGTGAATCAATTGGGTTATTGGCAAAACCAGTTCTTTCTCTGTTTTATGGTTGGAACATAAACTTGACTGGAATTTCTCTTGTAAATGATTAGAGTGATTGATGGGGGAATAATCTCCTCAGTCCCTGTAATGTGTTAAGGAGCGGTGAAAGGGGTTCTTTATGATTGCTGACACCTTTACCAGTATACACAGTATCCACTGCGTCTCGTTTCACCTCCCGGGTCTGAGCTGTCTAATGATCTCACTTAACAAGACATGCGTTAAAATAGTTAATATACTTTATTAGTAGTAGTAACATTAGTTATTGTAGGATACTTTCTGCTTTTTTGCAACATTTTGCCAAGACAGTTTTAAAAACCTCTGGGGAAATATTGAATATCAGTCAGTTTAGTCTCTGCGTTGATTCCAGTCGTGTACTTTAAATACAACATTTGAAGATCTTGTCGGCTTATTTTGTCTCAGTCTGACAGAACTGTGCAAAAACATTAGAACTACAAACAAGAAAAGCAGTAAAAATGGTGAAGATTTGTTTAGTCTGTAAAAGTAGTTGATATTGTGTGAGCTGATGAGGAGAGCACAAGTTCGGTTCCAGATTCCTCCTCGGTTCCTCCAGCCGTTGTTTGGATGGTGAAACTCCATCAGCAGCTCCTGATTTAATTTAATGAAGGACTGATCGAGTCAAACCAGGTTTCTGATGAAACTGGACTTCCACAAGAACTCACTGATATACTGAAAATAACATCACTGTTTACTGTAGAATGTTATTTGTATTATTTGTATCCTGTTTTATTCACAGTTTTGCTGTGTTACCGCCACAGGTTAATTTCTGAATCTGATGATGGTGAGTATTGTGTAGGACTGATTTTAAAAGGCTCAGTCAGAGGTGCATTATGATAAAACAAAGTCTGGTTCTGATCATTACTTATTGTTTTATTGATCTGACCTAAACACAGAATCAGCAGTGAGCTGTGAGCTATTATTGCTCATGAGGGAACCCTGCTCACCGTCTGACCCAGAATTCTGGCCGGAGATGAAGCCACAGAGAGAACATTGTTAAATTTAGAACTGGTGACTTCACTCCACTTCCCTATACAAGTCCTTTGAGCTAATGAAATGGAGAGAGAGAGAGAAGGAGAAAGTGAAAGCTATTTGCAGAACAGGTCAGATGAGCAAAGCAGATCTAAATGTGAGAAGTCTGTTTAAAAAAAGAGGAGGTGGTTCTCAGACTTCACTGTTTCTTTTTTTTAATACTTGGCCTGAGTTCAGCTCTGCACTTCACACCATGCGACTTCTGTGAGAGGTGTTACACCCCAGATTAGCAGGTTGTTTAAGATGTTATTGTGTTGCATTGCTTTAAAGGAATACCATATCCAAACATACTCATGTGTGCTAATGTCTATTGTAAACACAGCTTAGTTTAAAGGCATGAAATGTTGCATCTGTTTGCAAAATGATTTTTATTAAGTATTATGGCGCTTTTCCACTGGCACAAGGAACCACTCCGCTCCGCACTTTACTGCCAACAAATGTTTTTCTGACTAAAGCAATCTGTACCCGAGCCAAACCTGAGTGACTCGACGGCAGGGCTAAAAGTGGGCTGCAGCTGAGCTGTATTTTCATTTCTCTTTTTTCTTTTTTTTTACTATGGAGATACAACCTCGGGAAGTTGCCAAGACAAGCAGATATTGGTTTTATGGCCCAATAGCAAAAGAAGAGGTGCAGTATCGAACCGGTTCCTCTTCTGATTTGTGTTTTACCGCTGGAGGAGGACATTAACTCGAATAAAATATCAGTTGTATCATCAGTCATTTAACATGACAATGTAAAAATGAACATTAGCAGTTTCTTCGTTTCTATTGGTGCCATCAGAAGGAAGGTTCACATCCTGACTTTATTTTTTTTTCACCAGGATGATTGTTGCGTTTGGTGAGATTTTGTGAATGAAGGCAGTGTTTGAAAGTTGTTCTTCTTAAATGATGTAATCAGGCACTTCTGTAATGTGCGGGCGAGTGTGTGAGGTTGTTGTGGAGTGGAGTTAATTGAGGACAGCCGTGATAACGATCTCCCTCCGACTCTCCCCCGAGGCCCGTCCCCGGCCACTCGGGTTTTCTGGAGCAGAGCCCGTCCCGATACGCCGCTTTCATCTTTCACTCGTCTGCACGCCTCTGAGAAAACGCCAACCCTTAAATACAGCCGCATATTTAAGCTCCGCTAATTAACATCCTCAGCCTCCTCTCGGCCCTTTGAGGTTAAAGACGAGGAATGAAAGAGCCGCTCCGCTGCTTGAGCGCTTGTTGATGTTGATAATGATGAGTTATAAAGTGGGTTTGGAAATGTTCGGATCCGGCTGATGGGCGTCATGATATTCGCACATGCCTCCACTCACTGGAAGCAGATTTCACAGTTGATTAACAGCTCCCAGTTATTTTGCTTTCAGAAGTGTGTCCAGGGCAGAGAAAAATGTTTTCCAAGGAGCGATTATTGCCCTCATTCATTGAAATTCAAGTCAAGTTCATTTGTACAGCCCATTATGTGCTTTACAGGAATAGACTAAAAATAGTAATGAATCAGGAAGCGCAAAAATAGGAGTAAAAATTTAAAGATTGCATAGGAAAACAATAAAAGAAGACCGCAAATTTGCAACAAAAGTGCAGATATGTGAAAATAATGGAAAATAGTGCAGTTTTTAGCAGTTGGTGCACATCTGACATTGATGGGCATTTGGTTGGACAGCATAGTGGATAAACACCATTTTACCAGGTTTAGTTTCAGATCTTTTCTCCATTAGCTGATCAGTGATGTATTTAGGGCTTAAAGCATAAGTAATGCTTTAAAATCAATTCTGTACTGAACTGGGAGCCACTACAGGAACCTGAGAACCTCTTGGTTTAGGTTAGAACTCGAGCAGCAGCATCTTAAATGATCTGGAGCTCTAATGGACTTTTTGGGGAATCCCAGTGAGGAGAGTGTCAACCTTGCAGGAAATGAATGCATGGATAAGTTTGGACACAAAGTCTCTAAATTTAGCTGTTTATAAGGTGCCAAAAAGGACTTTTTCATAGCTTTTATGTTTTCACAAAAATTAAAGTCTCCATCCATGATCATGCCAAGATTATTTACACAGGTGGATATCTGAAGTGCTCTAGATTCTGGGTGGGTGCTTTGGGAGAATTGATTGTCCCTCTTTATTTAAAAATAATAAAATCTTGCCTTTTTTAAATTGAAGAAATGGACCAGAGTACCTTGGTGAAAGAACTACCTAGTTCTGATAGTTCTCATACTTTAAAAAGTGAAAAGTGAAAGTGAAAATCTGGTCATACGTGAACACACCACAGCACACAGTGTGAACAGCACAAAATACTTCCTCTGCATTTAACCCATTCACCAAGTGAAGCAGGGGCAGCCAGGAACACAGCGCCCGGGGAGCAGTGTGTGGGGACGGTACCTTGCTCAGGGTGCCTCAGAGGTGCCTAGTGGTCTTGGGAATCGAACCCACCACTTTCTGATCACGGGGCGAATGCCTTAACCATTTATTAGACATTTATTTTTTAGAGGTTAACTCTGGACAGTAGTTATCAAGTACTGCTGTAATAACCATGACAGGTCTAGTAATATTATAATTTTTTTTTACTTAATTTGAATGTGACCAATGTTGTCGTTTAAAGATAAAGATCATTCATTTATTGATTAAATTGTGTAAATGAAAAAAATATTAATTATTGATGAATAATTTAAAAGGATTAAATGAAGTATTACTTTAAATGCATACAATGAATAAGCAAAAATGCATAAAATATATTGCAACTGTGGATTCATGAAAATAGTTTTTAGTTGCTTTGTAAAATAATGTGCTTGCATATATATTTATTTCACTCAAAAATATTTTAGAAATGTCATTTACTGTAGGAATTCTAGCATATAGTTAATCTAGCATTATATTATGATTACTATTATAAGCAGTAGCAGTAGTAGTAGTAGTTAGGGTTATTATTACTTCTGCCAAAACTACTACACAACAAACCTGCATTGTGCTAATTTTTTGAGGAGCTTCTACATTTATTGAGAAATCTGAAATTCTTTAATGAGGTTAAACAGTCCATGTACATTTTAGCCCCTCCAAAATTTTCATATTTTACATTTGTTACAAATATGGCCATTTGCAGTCATAAGCTAAAGCGTAGTTTTTTGTTTTTTTTTAAAAAAAAAAAACATTCATTTTTTTTTTAATTATTTAATCATTCATTTATTATTTAGACAAAATGGTGCGATTGATTGGCCTAAATGTGACTGTCAGAGGAAGCGGAGGATCTGTTAGAGACGGGTTTGTTTTGTGAGTGTAGGAAAAAACAGACACTAAAAAACCCAAATGTGAGGCTGTGTTTGTCTCCATAGCAACAGGGGCTGTCTGGGACCAGGGGATGCTGTCGGTTTCAGAAGGTGCTTGTGCAAGTGGCACCCAAAGGAACGTGACACACAACCAAGGCTTTGTTACACACACTCTTTGCTGGCTTATTTGTGGTAAAAATCAAAGGCACACAGTTGCCCCTCCCCCTTCATCTAAATATAATTAATGAGCCAGTACATGTTGAGTTTCTCTTAAGGAGGTGAATTGTTTATAGAAAAGTCATACAGTGTCAGAAATTACATAAGGTGTATTAAATCTGTGGCATTGCAGTGTTAACTGGGTATTAGAGACCATTTCACAGAAAACCAAACCGTGCTTTGGTGAAATCATTTTTTGAAAAACTTCAATTGTTTCAATTCACACTGAGGGATAAAGATAAGATACGATGAGATAAAACTTTATTAGTCCCTCAAGTGGGAAATTTGCTGTCTCATGGCAGAAAGGGAACAGAACAAAGGTAAGAGCAGCAAAAAATATCCCCAAAACAACAGAATAGAATAAAATACTATACCAACAATACAGTATAAAATGTACACTTTACAATTTAGAAATATAAAATATGGACATGTGTATTGTAAACATGTAAACAATATGTGGACTTAAAACACTTAAATTACAACAAATACAAACAACATTAATACAATAAATGGTGGTTTTATGTGTGACAAAGCCCAGTTTTACCTGCAGCTCCATCAAATCACTGGTTTGGCTCTTTTTACTGCAGTAGATTAAATTAGGTGTTGATTATAGAATTTTATTCATTCACCCAATGACTGGAGGCCCTGGTAACCTGGGGCCGTATTAGAGAGAGAGAGAGAGAGAGACATAAAAGTGGATCATCGACGTTAGATTGCTTATTTAGGATTCCTAACTCGAGATAAGATAGGATTCCTAAATCCAGTTAGGATTTGCTTCTGTAATCTTGAATCATCCTCTCTTAACTTTATTCTTAAGATAGGAAGTTTCTGTAATACGGCCCCTGGATCCAAACCTGTGCTCTTCTAACAAAATATCCACTACTTTTCAGAAAAAATTAAGTTAAATTAATTAAATTAAGCTGTTTTTGCTGAAGAAAGCCACTGCTGATAGAAATTACTTCAAACTATTTGCACAGGTGCCTAAGACTTTTGCACACTACTGTGTATATATAGTGGATGTAAAAGTACATATAAGAACACTATCCACACACACACACACACACACACACACACACACACACAGTGCACAATGGAGTGACAGGCATTGACAATAGCAGTAGAAATGCACCAGAAAAACTGCACATTTTCTCCAGTAGTAATAGTTCCACCCAAAAAAAATTGCCCTTAACAGGTTATGTTAAAAGCAGGGCGGATGCTCAGCAGAAACTAGAACAGCATTTCTTTGCTGCTGTGACCATCCAAAGGTGTATTGTAGGGTTTTTTGATTTTAACCCACCCCTGAAACTGCAGCTTTTCACAACCGACACAGTTTATGAAAAATAAGGCATAATATCAGCTAGTTTAAAATGCACTGTTTTTGTGATCTCAAAATAATATAACTCTCTTAAAGGCACAGTGACACGAATATACAGTCTAGTTAAACATTAAAACCTTGTAATGTTGGAAAATGGTGTGTGGGATGGACTGTTCCTGGTGCATGAAACATGATATGGGGAAAGAACCGTTTGGGGGAATCTTTGATCAGAGCACTTCATCATTTCGTTTAATTCCTCTTTCTGAGGTGTAGATTTTTTTAAATGCCAAAATTATAAATGACCAGCACTCGCTCCGCATGGGTGTGCGGAGGAGGGTAAATAGAGTGCTGCTCTGTAAAGACCACTTAAGGTCATTTTCTCTATATTTAGACCCGATAAGACCCTGTAATTTAGCAGAATCACTCTCTTACCTTTCCACTCTTTCATCCACTCTGTCACTCACCCAAATCAAAAACAAAGAGCGGGGGAGGAGAAATGGGGCCTTGTGTCAGTTCGGCCTGTATCATTATTATAGTCTTTTTGCAATACTGTTTCAGTGTCATTATGTTATTATACATAATTGTGTATTTATGTAACAAATTACTCCTGCATTCAATTTAAATTCGGCATCAACAGGTACAAGTACAGAGACGGCAACCCCACCCCACTACCCCACCCTGCCCCTAACATCAAAAAGGGTCACATGATATGAATTGCTATATATTTAATATCATAACATGAGTTTCTAACTGGGTTAAAATGGGATTTTTATCAACATTCTATAAAGCTCATCCTACCTAGCAACAGTATCTATGCAAGAACATGTTTGTGGGAGGAGCCTGGATGGTGATTTTAAAGTGCTTTTCTGGTCAGGTTTCCATATTAAGTTCAGCGTTAAAACCCTTTAACGGTTTGAGATTTCTTTTGTTATTATGAAGGTTCTTCATAATAATACTCTGTACTAAATACACTACACTTTATACACAAATGCTGTGGTTAGTAAGAGAGGTGAATATAAACACTGTAGATGGATAAATAAATTACTGCTGAAGTCGGTTACTAGTAACACTAGTAATGGAGTTTTTCTCTATACTGAGTTTGTTGCTGAGCATAATAGAGATATAAGTAGTGATACTGCACGTGATAATAAATACAGTAAAGTCAGTGCACAAGTAGTGATGAAGAAAGGTACTGTGTGCCTGAAAGGTGTTTGTACATCTGGAGCAGGGGTGAAGTTTGATTTCCATACTTTATATTGTTTCTACATCAGAATCGGATGCAGTGAAACTCGAAATGAACTTTTTCAGTTGTCCAACACTGTTGTAACTGAAATGTGCACAATAAGGTGTTTATTTGTTTTTTTATGCTGCACCAGCTTCTGGTGTGCTGGAACCCAAAGGAGTGATACATTTGTTTCTGTCTGTCTGTCTGTTAGTGTGATGGTTTCCTCAGATCTAGTGATTAAAAGGATCTCTCTCTCTCTCGGTTAGTGCACTGCAGCCAGCACCATAAACGCTGGAGCTCAGAAACAGGAGCCCAGTTCCTCAGTGAATCAGTGCTTATAAATAAAGCCTCACTAAAGTGGAGAGTAATTAAAGCATGTCTTTTCACACGAGGCTAATAATAGTCTAATTGGTGCGGGATTTTTTTTGTTATGTGTATGTGGGATGTTTGTGTGTGTGTATGTAGACAGCTGGATTGAACACACACACACACACAAACACACACACACACACACTTTCAGACTCCCTCCCTCTCAGACCTTCCTCTAGCCAGCACTGCATTCTGATTGCAGGAGATCATGCAAGCTTCTATGAGGATCTTTACTTGTTGGCACAATAAGAAGTGAAAAAGGAGAATCTGGCTGGCATTAAAGTGATAGTTCAGAAAAAAAACAAAATGACCCACATTTTACCCTAAATTACCCTTAATGTACTCACTCAGCCATGCTTTCGCCTTCAGTTTTAGCACTGAGGCTATAAGGCTGATGCCCCCAATGGGCTTATGAGCTTATTTTGCACCGATGGGCACCGGCTGCAGGGTTAAATGTCAAATTTGAGTAAAGGCAGATGTTTACATATGCACCTAGCATCAAGACAATTGGTGGGGTTTCAGCTTCTTTATTATTACGTGCAGTATCTTCATTATTAATCCAATAGTTTATGTTCAGTGGGCTTCTCATGTGTAGTGTCGCTACTTATGTCTCTGTTTTGTGTATTTTATAACTGCAAACCACAATTAGTGTTACTAGTAAATGACCAGTATTTTTCTTTCTTTATTTATAGTGTTTATATCCACCTCTCATACTGAACACAACATACTGAACACAGCACAGCAATTGGTCTGAGAAGTAAAGTGATTTGTCTCAGTCTTCCTGAACTGTTGCTTTAAGCTTCCTGTTGCTCATCCATAACCAGCAGGTCCACTGAGACGGAGGACGGCAGAGAGAGGGAGAGCAGTAGAAAGAAGGGGAACGAGAGAGTGGGGGAGAAGGGAGGGAAAGAAACATACAGTGAGGGAGAGAGAAAGAGGCTCCTCCCTGTGCAGGCTGAGCTGGAGTTAATCTGGTTTTTGCGTCACTGCCTCTGGCTCGTACAGAGACTGCGCCAGAAATCCTTCATACTGGGGGATGGTGTGCGTGCGTGCGTGCGTGTGTATATATCTTGTTGTGGGGACCATACCTAAAACAAGCCAGTGATGTATTTTTGCTTGAGGTTAAGGGCACGGTTATATCTACTCGCAACAGTGTTACAATATTGCTTTAGAATTATAATAAGAATATGAAGAAGAAGAATGATATATTCTTTATGTATAGCTCTTTTCTAAATACTCAATCACTTTACAAATGGTAAAAGTATAACAGAGAGACAAACAGGATGATAAACAGCCACAGTAACACCACAAAGACCACCACACGTTTTTATTTTATTAAATTATAGGCTAATTTGAAAAGGCCGGTCTTAAGAGAGTGTTTCAGAGGTAGTGAAGTTGAAAAATAGTTTTACAATGCTTTGTGTGTGTGTGTGTGCGTGTGCGTGTGTGTGTGTACAGAGTTCATGTTCGTGCAGAATCCATAACATCCATCTGCTGGCGAGCGATGCACAGTGGGCCTCTCAGCTGTTACATAACTATCACTCATCAGCTCTGTCAGCCAATAGGAATCCTCCTCAGGCTCTTGGCTGGAGCTGCAAGCCATGTTGAGTTAGTGTGTGCTGTTCTGTGTTGTGTTAGTGTGCGGCAGGGTAGTGTGTGCTGTGTTGGGTTAGTGTGTGCTGTGTTGGGTTCGTTATGTTAGTGTGTGCGGCAGGGTAATTTGGTGGTGGGTTAGTGTGCTGCAAGGTAGTGTGTGCTGTGTTGGGTTAGTGTGCAGCAGGGTAGTATGAGCTGTGGTGGGTTAGTGTGTTGCAGGGTAGTGTTCTGTGTTGGTTCAGTGTGCAAGCAGGGTAGTGTGTGCTGTGTTGGGTTAGTGTGCGGCAGGGTAGTGTGTTCTGTGGTGGGTTAGTGTGCAGCAAGGTACTGTGTGCTGTGTTGGGTTAGTGTGCGGCAGGGAAGTGTGTGCTGTGGAGGGTTA
>JBBJLR010054051.1:0-11621 GCA_037577145.1 Brachypetersius gabonensis
TGTGCATGTGTTCATGAGTGAGATATATAGAATATGTGGGTTATCTGTGTGTGTGTGTGTGTGTGTGTGTGAGTGTGTGAGTGTGTGTGTGTGTGTGTGTGTGTGTGTGTTTGTATCAAACTGTTCTTTCTTATGGTTCTAGATGTGACCACTAGCTTGACTAACGAATTCTTAAAGAACCCCTTGTTCCACAGCCTGGCTCCGGCCCTGTTTGCCAGTCTCAGACTGAGTCTTCCATGCATGCTTCATTAACCCATATCAAGCACATGCTTCTGGAAACGGCCTCTGAACGGATGTGGTTTCCGTCAGAAGGTCATGGTTTTTGAATGAGTTAGCACAGCGCGCTAAACTGGGTGGATTTCAGGATTTTTTCACTGAACGAGGCCAGCGTTTCCGCTGGGACACTGCATGTGGGGCCTGGGTGTCACTCTGCAAGCTGGGGCAACGACTGAGTAATGCTTCATCTCCATGGGAACATTCGCAAAGTCTTGCATTCCTACTTGCAGCAGCAACATTTCCCACCCTTAACCTTGTAAAGATATCAAAATGGAAATCAAAAGGGAGTGTTTAATGAAGTATTTTAGTAGGCAGTACACTGCTGTAGGTAGGAACGTACACGAGGGGGCAAATTCATAAATTACTCTCAGTGAAGAGCTGCTGTTTCAAGGTCAGTTTCTTTTTGTTTTTTGAGGTGCAGTAAACAATTAAAAAAAACTGGAACCTGAAGTAGGAATTTCAGACACAATGGACTGGAATCGGATACAGCATACCAGCTCTTTTGCCTCTTTTTCCTCAATCTATCTATCTATCTGTCCATCCATCCATCCATCCATCCATCCATCCATCCATTCAACCATCCATCCATCCATCCATCCATCCATCCATCCATCCATCCATTTCTTTGTGAAAAATGAAGCTCAAATGAAAGTCAAACTTCCATAGCTAGGACTCCTCCTATCACAAATCTCTAGCAAAAGTAAGAGGGTGAAAGCTGGCATGTGCTTCCCCCAAGACATGCACCCCATACTCGCCCCATGCTGACTCATCTCCAATGATCAAAGTTTTGATGTACCAATGAAAAGGCCAAAGCTTAGATAGTCAGGCCACTCTGTTCCAATGTAACATCCTATTTATTCTCTTATTTTGTGACAAAGCACAGCCTACATGAGCGAATATACAGCATACTGTAAATGTATGTTCAAATTCATGTGTTCCCAGATAGCAATGTCGAGTTAGCCTGAATCTGGACTCGACATTTACTTGTAAACTCGCCATAAACTGTGTCAAATGACACTATACCAGATCTTGTTGCTGCAAATTCAAACTGGATCTATCAGTTAATAATGTTGAGTGATGGGTCAGTTCTTACAAAGATGACATTCTTAGCCGTAAACTGTTATTATTATTATTGCTATTATTATTGCTGTGGTCCATATGGCCACATCTGGTTCACCTCTGGACTCTCATTCCAAGCAAATACTGGTTGTGCCGTTTTGGTAATCAAACAGTCAGAGACGAGTTAAAATCATGTAACAGTTGCTTTGGATTTTTATATTTTATACATTCATTACTCATGATAAGTAATGTTTCAAATCTTTTGTGATATAACTTTCAGACTGTTGAAGCGTCTCAGTTCTCTGCTGTTGGTCTTGTAGCAGGTATTTATTCATCTTTTCTAGGTCTTTTAGTGCTTTCCTGCTCAGGCCGTTTGGCACAAGGTGCCCCTACAGTGTCCCCTGTGTGCCTCTATGTCTTTGGACGTCAGCCAAGGATGTGACTACAGTAACGGCCGATTATAACGAGACCCTTCCTGAGTTTTACACGCTTCAATCTCCCCGATACGACCCCAGTGTGTGTCCTGAAGCTGCTCTTAAATTAGCTTGGTGTGTAAATTGAATCTGTCCTTTTGGCTGTAAAACAAGGTCTGTCTCGTCAAGGCCCTGCCTCATGACATCACTTAGCAAAATTGAACCTCAAATCCTTGGAGAGGGGTGTAGCTGGGCGGGGGCAGGGTTGATGGAGAGGTAGATGAACACGGGAGAGAGAGAGATGATGATGATCAATGTGAAGTAATATGATTCGTAAGTGTAGTTTCATGTCCTCTCTACTTTTCATAATTGTTTTCATACCCACTTCACTTGTTAAAGTCTGGTCGAAGTTAATGCAGGTCAAAGTTCTGCAAGAAATATTACTGGCTGAAGGCTATTAGTGCAAAGATGAAATCGTTTGGAAATTTGTGAGAAATGGTCAAAATATAGGGATCAAAAGAAAAGATCAGAAGAAAAATACAAACTTTAGTAACGTTGCAGGTCTTTGGTCTCACCCTACAACTTCAAAAGCACGATGGTTTCCAGAGCTAGCTTTTTGAAAGCTTAGCTAATGCCTGCTTTTGTTGGTAGCTAATTAAACTTTTAGTCTAAGTTGGTCTTTGGTGGTCAATAGTTAAGGTGATTGAGCAGTTGGCCATCCAGTTGAAACAGGCCAAAATGTACACATTGCTGGTCAAGTGGTTAAGGTGGCAGACCAGTTAAATCTAGTCAAGTCAAGTGTGATGATGGACCAGCTTTGTCAAGCAAGTACAGTTTTAGAAAATACAAAAAAAAAGTCGTATCTATATTTGTATGTTAGATGTATGACATACAAATATATATATTTGACCAGTTAAAATACTCATCACAAATTCTGAAAAACACATGACACTCTCTCTCACTGTTTTTTATGCTGCTACTAACCGCACAGTCATATTTATTGACATTTTAAATTGCCGTTTTTAATTAGCACCTATTTATTTATTGATTTCCTGCATTCTCTTGCGCATTTGCATTCTTGCACATCTCTGCAGCTAAACTACAGTCCTGGTCAAATACTGTACTTATCCTCAATGTAGCCATTGTCACTTGCACTACACATTGTCGTTTAGTGGTATTGTTGCTCTTGTTCTGTCCTGTTTTGCACTTGTGTTCTGTTCTGTTTTGCACTTGTGTTGCTGGTCCTGGAGGAACGTTGTTTCATTTTTACTACATACTGTGTATATGGTAAAAATGACAATAAAATCTACTTGACTTGATTTGATGAACCTTCTAAATGTTTAAAAAACTTTTATATATGTATGAACCTTTACTTTATGATCTACCTATGACGTACCTAAAGATGGTGGTCAGAAGGTGGCGTGACTGGTGGCCTAGTGGTTAGTGAGTTCCCCCTGTGATGAGAAGGTCATGGGCTTCAACCCCATGACTGCTAGTGGCACCTCTGAGGTACTCTTGAGGTACTGCTCCCAGGTACTGTGTTCCTGGCTGCTTTGCTTGGTGAATGGGTTCAATGCAGAGAATGTTCACATATGACCAATGGATCCCGTTATTTATTGAATGTTAAACACCTATAACATCTAACTGAATTAGCTAGTTTCCATGTGACTGTAAAGTGAGTGGTTAAGAGTTGGGCTCCAAACTCCACTTCGGAAACCCTCGATACGATCAAGCTGGTTAGATTTCCTTCAGACTCTGTGACAATCTTAGAATAATCTTACGTTTTTGACACATCGGTGTTCTGCACTTGGCTTTGGCCATGATGATGCTAATCATAAGTGACCTTTGCTGCGTTGTATTTCAAACCCACATGTTGCGATCCCAGACTAGCTGGCTATTAAGACTGCATTCACACGGGGAGTTCCATGAGGCTTCGTTTATTTATTTGCTTCCTTTTTCCACATTAGGGATTGTGGGGAGGGATTCGCAACTCTTCAGGGCCAAGCCGCACAATGAAAAATGACACAGGACCAAATCTTTCTCAGTTCTGGCCTTTCCAAAAAAATAATTGCACGATGACAGCTTGTTTAAACACAAATCCAATCCAAGAAGGAAACACAGCCGACCTGTTCATTACAGCCTGCTGGCTTGATGCAGTCGAAGTGTCCTGTTAGATTATAGGCGGTCATGAGTCTATCCCAAACAAGTAAATGTGAATTGGGTTGTGGACCAAGCATGCCATTTCAACCACAGCTGTTTACACTTTTGCCCATAATTACATAGATGAACAGTAACATTGTCCTAGAAAAATACAAAACAATAGAACCTATTGGTAAATATTGATAAATATAAGCATTGCAGGTAAACCTATTGCTGTAGGGACTTCAAACAACAGTCAGTAGAATAGAATAGCTAGAGCTCGGATTCCATATTATAATAATGTGGCTCCACCTCTTCTCTGCAATTTTTCCCAGTCATTCATACTCTTACTCTGCAATGGACTGGGGCCCATCCTGGATGCTTCATCACCTTTCAAAATTGATTTTGTTATTGTATTTCCTTTTTTTTTCTTTTAAGGACTTTTCACATGTTGTTCTTTTGCTATTTTTGTTGCAAAGTTGCCAACACAGCTTTTAAAGGAGTCAAATTTTCTTGTTGTAATTGTTACGCAATATGTTACATATCGTTGCTGTCAGAACAAAACCCTTACATTAAATTTTAAATTAGTCATTGACTTTAGTGAAAAAGTTTTTTTCCATTATAGATGGAGTTTTAGATATAAAAAGTGATTCTCACTAAGTGATTACATTTATTTGAAGTTATACATTTAATAGGGAAGCCTTTAGTAAACCATGCAGTTTTATATGCTGCCTGGCCCAAAGCACTCATAAAGTACTCGAAAAAGTCTCGGGGAGCTGAATTAGGAGCGTTGGGTATTAAAGTGTATATTTACTCATATTTTCCACTCATATTTTTCTCATGTTTTCATTATGAATAATAATTTTCATTATAATTAAGGAGTCTTGTCGTTCTCTCTTTCTCTCTCTCCCTTTCTCTCTCTCTCTCTCCCTCCCTCTCTCTCCCTTTGTCTCTCTTTCTCTCTCTCTCTCTCTCTCCCTCTTCCCCCTCTCTTTCTCTCCCCCTCTCTCTCTTTTTCTCTTTTTCTCCCTCTCTCTCCCTTTTTCTCTCTTTCTCTCTCTCTCTCTCTCTCCCTCTTCCCCCTCTCTTTCTCTCTCACTCTCTCTCTGTTTCTCTGTTTCTCTCTCTCTCTCTTACTCTCTCTGTTTCTCTCTTTGTTTCTCGCTCTCTCTCTCTCTCCCTCCCTCTCTCTCCCTCTGTCTCTCTCTTTCTCTCTCTGTCTCTCCCTCTTCTCCCTCTCTTTCTCTCTCACTCTCTCTCTGTTTCTCTCTTTATCTCGCTCTCTCTCACACTCTCTCTGTTTTTCTCTTTGTCTCTCTCTCTCTCTCTCTCTCTCTCTCTCTCTCTCTCTCTCTCTCTCTTTCTCTCTTTCCCGCTCTCTGGTCTGAATGCAGCTGTGCCTGCTGGCTGCTCCTAATGCTTTGTTGTTACACAGACAGCCTGTTTTGTGACTGGTGTTGACTTTATCTGAAGTCTTGTGTAATTTCTGGTGTTTATATGCCGGACGGGCACTCACTTCTCGGTCCCCGTGACGAAGCTAAAGAGAAGAAGGCCTTGGTGGCGAGATGCAGCAGTCGTTCCCGCCTCATCTAAACACATATTCATCATCCTCCCCACCCCAGCCCTGATTACTGCTCCTCATCTGTTGATGTGCCCGTGAAGTCAAACTGATATGAAGACATTTGTTCCTCAAGGACTTCACATGCGTGCAGCCAGATACAGCCTATACAGCCATGTGCCACACACACGTGCCAGCACTCTCAGATCAAAAACGTTTATATTTTTATAAACGTCAGCTGCCCTTTACATTGTAAGGTTGAAAGAGGCCAAGGATTGGGCCTGTTTGATTGAGAAAAGGTGGAGTGTTTGCACAGCAGGGGCATCCTTCTGATGCATGAAGGTCCAGGTACTGATGTTTCAGATTTATTGATATACCCCAGGGTGTTCTGAGGCAATCATTTCAGAAGAAGACCCAGTCAAAACCTCAGCTTGAAGGAAGGATATCTCCCAATCAATGAAACCTTCATAAACCTCACTAATCTGGTAAATCGTGCTGCATTTGGTTGCTTATTATGTTGAATTTGCATACGTAAATGGTGCTTCGTCTAGCTTAAGAGAGATACTTCCCAA
The DNA here is from genome assembly GCA_037577145.1 of Brachypetersius gabonensis. Taxonomy (NCBI): domain Eukaryota; kingdom Metazoa; phylum Chordata; class Actinopteri; order Characiformes; family Alestidae; genus Brachypetersius; species Brachypetersius gabonensis. The sequence goes on from JBBJLR010054051.1 coordinate 6,018, forward strand.
GATAGCTGATATGTATTTGAATGGGCAGAGTGCTATAATCGAACGCTGTGAATAACATTTTAAAAGCATATTTAAAAAAAACAATGGAAAAAAATGAGACTTAACTGCTTAAATGATTAGCATTTCTCTCAAGTAACAAACCAAAAAATCCTCTGACTAGTGTTCATATTCTTATATTCTGTTCATAGTCTAATCATGCGCAATTTCACTACTTATGTCATTTAAATGTTACAATTAATGAAATAGTATTATCATGCAATATCATAAGTTTATAATAAGTGTTATTATTATGTGCAATAACTCCAAACCATCATTTGTTTTAACTAGTGAACTACTTCAGCAGCATTTTTATTCATTTATATCTACTTCTCTTACTGAAAACAGCATTTTGTGTATACTGTATATCCTAGTGTATATAGTACAACATATTTTTAGAGTATTTTCTAGAGACTTTTTTTTTATTTTTGCCATATTTTATATTGTACTTGTCTCTTTCAATACAGTTTTCTGATTCTCAGCAAATGATTCTAAACTGCATTGGGGGGCTGGGGCGGAGGGGTTGGGCTAGTGCCTCTGTTTAATGAAGGGAAGGACTTTCGCTGCAAATACACATTATGATCTCAAATTAACTGTCTCCTCTTCATAACCTTATAATGTAAAAACCTTGGTGTAATTCAGTAAATCTAACCTAATACTGACAGTCTATGAATAGGTTTATTACTGATGTACGTTGCTCTGGATAAGGGCATCTGCTAAATGGCGTAAATGTAAATGTTTATTATGACGTTTATTACCTGAAAACCCATTACCTCGTGCCGGTGTCCCATTACTTTAGTCCGAGGCGAACGGCTTTCAGCTAATAACTGTTTTCAAGGGGTCGTTGGAAAGATGTCACACATTTAGAGTGCAAGATATATTTTTCATATTTAACATTTAGATTTAAAATCATTTAAAGCAATCCTCCGTGTCGGTGAGGGCAGATCACAGTCCCGCCCCCTGCTAAGTAACAGCCAATTGTAATCGTGGGGCGTGGCCAATTATCATATCTATAATCATATAACATTTACAGCTCAAAAATCCCACATTTAGAGTCACCATTTGTAAACATTGCCACTTAAAGACTTGAGACTTGACTTGAGCTCGAGCACAAAGACTTGAAACTTGACTTTGTGAACATCTGTGCTAGGTACTATATGGAGGGCTAAAAGTCAGTTTTAGTCAGTCAGGCTTTGACCTTTTGTCAGACAAACCTGCCAGTCAGGCACTGTTGCAAAAATCACAGTAGAAGACGATGTTGAAAGCACGATGGCAGTGTCATGTCTTGATGCCTCTAGCGATTTCTACACCATGCAGTTAGAGCTTTCGACCCAACTTTTCCATACTGAAAGCTTGTTATGGTGCTTGGAACACGGCTTAGCCTCATTGACTTGTGTACACACGATGACTGACTTGAGTATGTGTATGTGCAGTGTCATCACCCTGGAATGCTCCAGGTGTTCTCAGTGTTTAGCCTGACTCCCATTAGTTGACTGACTGAGTGATCTGCTGCGATTTGCGTGTTATTTGTGCAGTATTGACATTGGCCTCCGGCTACTTCAAAATGGGCTTCGTCATTTCAAATGAACCTTCGGCTCCTCGTTCGTTTTCTTGACTCGAGTGCTTTTTTCTTATTCATTTCACATTGATTTGGGCGCCCATATCAATGTAGTCACATTTGAAAGTTTAGATTAGATATTATTCCAAGACTCAGTGCCTAAGGGGCCTTGTTTGGCACAAAAGCAGCAGCATTCTCAACTTCGGTTTATTCCGACAAGATGAGAAACGGCTCTGGAATATGTGCGGACAGCTAATATGTTAGTAAAGGGATAAACAAACCAAGAAAAATGGCTAAAATGTGGCCAAGAAAAAGTTAATCACCGATTCACATAATTTTATTCATTACACCGAGGAAAAACGTGATTACCCTTAGAAATAATGGGAAAAGCTTTAATGGGTGTAGACCCATTGGGGTGTTTTTTAAAGGTTCTTGAGATTCATTTACAACAAATATTTCCTAAAGAAACCCATTAAAGGGTTCTTTAGTGAGCCGGAGTGATTCTTCTGTGGACCTTTAAGGATGCAGGTAATCCATATTGCAGCTGCAATGAATGGTTTATTCCTCCACATTTCTTGTTTATTTTGACGAATACGATTATACAGAGAACCGATGAGTCAGGCTGTAAATTCTATCGGAGGCTCCCATTGTAGGCGTATGTGGCTTAATTTAAACTGTAATTTAGTCATATCTAATATCCTGAACCTCCATGCAGACCTTTATGTGTGTATTGACAGTGACTGGGTCCCTTGGGCCCTGGCGTTCGTGCTTCCAGCCATCATGAACTGTGATGTCTGAATCAAGAACACTTTCCCTGTGGAGCTGAATGGCACAGGTCTGTTTATTTGCTTGCAGAACGAAAAAAAGTGACAATTTCCCACACCAGACCATCTCTATGGTTACTTTAGTCCCTGGAAGAAAATGTCTGGTCTAAATGCAGGTTAAATATAGGGGATTTCTTGCACAATTGATGAATCTATTGATCATTATTTAATGCACTGAACCAATATGCCCTATGCCCAGGTTTCTCAACCACTGGGGTGCGGACCACTGATGGGCCGCGAAGGCTTCGTGCCATTGGTCCACAATTGGTTATTGGATATCATCTAATGTGGCAAAGTGGGCCTTGGCAACATGCTGTGATAGATAGGTGGGCCTTAATGTTGAAAAGGTTGTGAACCATTGCCCTATGCAATTTGCTCCATGATATGAGCTTTTGCGTCATCAACTACGAGTTTCAGCACTAGATAAATGTATTGCGTGGTCTTATCTGAGGCTGAAAGCAGCAGGTAAATCCGCATTTGTTGGATTCACATTTGCACGTTTGCTCTCCCAGCTTCACAGCACACTGCCTGCGGCCTCTAAAGTGTGTTCCAGTAAAAGGCTAGAAGCCGAGAATCAATGGGAGCGTGTGTATCATGACCCAGCTCAACTTAATCCCAGAGCGAGGGGGTTATTTTCCCAGCATGTATCAGTGGGATGCTACACACACTGCTAATCCTACCTATAATTCCCTGCTGGGAAGGATTACACACGCATGCCCACGCACAGATACGTGCATACACTTACGCACACACCAGAACATGCTACATGCGAGACGTAGCAGGCGGAATTCTTAAACATGCAATCTTGAGAGTGTGTTTTCAATAGAAATCGAAGGGCCCAAACCTTCAGTCTGTCTAGTATTTTATCCCCGCGAGGACCACTTACATGTTTATGCACCAGCCATTCATGCGTGGTGCCTCATTCAAAAAGCAGCCAGAAACACTCCTTATAACTTTAGTATCAGTGGGTGGGGCTGAAACTGTGTAGACCAACATGGAAAGATACATGTGAAAGGCTTTCATCATTTGATGAGTGAAGCATTGAAGCTTTAATAATGATGACATACTATGTCTATAACATTACATGCTATAACTTTCCTCTCATGAAAGTGAGATGGATTCAGTTTTTCCATGAACTTTTTAAGAATTCATTTGTTCAACCACTAAACTATTTTCTACTGTTTGTCAGTGTCACACTTCTTCTCTTGCCTTTACAGTAATTCCCCGCTTTTCCCGGGGGTTATGTTTCAAGAGCACCCGCGTATAGTGAAAAAACACTAAAAATGCCTATTTTTATAGTGTAAACTCTAAACATGCCCACAAATAAGCTCCCAGAACACTTTAATCTCATTTTAAACCCGTATTCCCCGCCTAGAAGGTCGCTGGAGGTGAACGGTTTTCGGAGAATACCCCTGATATACTCTGCTTAAAAATACAAATGAGGGAAAGGTCTCCTGGAGATCAATGGAACTGTAGAGTTTGAAGCATCTGAGGGCTTCTGTGCCTGATAGTCGTTGAACAAAAGTATTGGGACACCGCGGCGAGGTGAACAGTTTCCAGGGAATAACCCCTGATCTACTTGGGCTAAAAATACAAATGAGTGCTGGTTTCTAAAGGTCGCCTGGAGATCAATAGAACGGTGGAGTATGAAATGTCTGAGTGCTTGCACCGTGGAGAAATCATGCTTTTAAAAAGGGTTTCCGGTGTGTGAAAACATTCAGGAAAAACATTTATTGCAACAAAAAAACAAAAAATGCGGAGGATATTTGCAGTTTCTGCGTTGTGGGGATTTCCGCGTAAAACTATGAGTTCGATTATCAAAACATCCGTGTGTGCCTGAATCTGCGACTTCTGATCCTGGTAAAACCGGAGGATTACTGTATAACAGAACTGATTGCCCATCCATAAATACATTCTTTCATAGCTTCTGCCCTGTGATCAGGCAAGCTTCACAAACACGTGCCACAAATGCCAGTTAACATAATGAGAAGTTGCATACTTTGCAAAGGGATTTGATTTTGCCATTTGTGTTTGCAATCACTTGTCATGTAATAGTAGTAGTAATAACAACAGCAACTCATTATTATTTTATTTACGTATCTATTGATTTATTTATTTACTTACAGTTATTATCTGTGGGAGGTGGATGAACATCTACGCAACAGAAAATACAAACAAAGAAAACAAACAAGTTCAAAGAACTGCAGTGGAAAGTGATATAACATGGTACAAAGACTCCCAGCCCAGAAATCTACAGATGATCTGTCCGAAAGCAGCCACACATTTAGCACAGAATCAACAGTAGAGCCAGGAGAGTGATAAAGAAGAGCAGAGAAAAACACGTAGAGGAGAAAAACTAGATAAAAGCAGAGAGAGAGAGAGAGAGAGAGAGAGAGATGAAAGCAGAGAGAGAGACAGAAAGAGTGAGAGGCATTGAGCGAGAGAGAGAAAGAGACAGAGTGAGCAAGAGAGAGGGAGAGAGAGAGAAAAAGAGAGAGAGGGGGTTGCTTCTGAGTGATGGCTGGATAAAGGAAGCCTGACAAACTACACAGAAGTGCTGTTAAAGGCCGGCCAGCGGAGGACTAAGCTGTCCACATGTGTATACACTGCCACTTCATCCCCTCCCTCCTTTGCTCCCTCTCGCTTTCTCTCTTTCTCTCTCAATTCAGTTCAAAATGCTTTCTTGGCATGAATTGTGATATTCATGTACTCAGATCAGAAAAGCGATGAAAGTAAGGCTTATTATATATACACACACACACACACACACATATAAATGTATTAGGTGTGGGCATAGATTAATTTTTTAAATCTAGATTAATCTCGCTGTAAACTTGAAATTAATCCAGATTAAAATGGCTCATTTAAATTCTGCTGAAGATCTGAAGCCCCCGCCCCCCTAAAATGATCCCAAGCCACCCTAAATATATAGTCATTATTCTACTTTTTTAAAATTATATATCCAAACATTTCATACAAGATATCACTGAGCGCAGATACGGACTTTACAAATAGAAACAAGACTATGACTTGAAATGAAAAATAATAAGTCATTATTGAATTAAAATGATGTACTGGCTATTGAAGCTGCTGTAGGTAGGACGTTAGCAATATTTCTCTGGTAGCGCCGTTTGTACTCAGTTCAACAGAACAATATTATGAGTGTCCATAACTGTTCACTGCTTA
>JBBJLR010054062.1:0-11620 GCA_037577145.1 Brachypetersius gabonensis
TTCATATTGAGATCTGATGTATCTAATGTGTTTCTTTAAAGTGTTCCTTTAATTTTTGTGAGCAGTGTATATACACATATATATTAGAGGTGTAAACCTTCACTGGTCTCATGATTCGATTACGATTATCATGCCAACGATTCGATATCCCGATGCATCCCATCAATTTTCTTTACTTCACATCAGGGCTGGTTCTAGACAGGCATATATGAGGGGGCAGACACAAATGTGAAGGGGACACATGGTGGCGACGGAGCTGGGAAATAGGCATTTTTGGGCTTTTTTTGTTTTTTTTTACCATGTATTTCACTACACATGTATTTCACTACACACAGGTGCTCTTGGAACGTAACCCCTGAGAAAGGCGGGAAATTACTGTATATATATAAAGGAATGTTTTTATCTACACTACAATTCTGTCTACAGTAGTGTATTGTAGTGTATTGTTATTGGCTCCCTATGGGCCCCCCTATTGTATTTTTATAGGATTTTATTTTAGATTGAAGTATTTGTAACTTACTTCAGATGTATTTATAAAGAAATAGGCTAACTTGTAATCCCTTCTTTTTACCCTCACTGTTGATCTGTCTGAGTGCTGCTGTTCTGTTGTGTTCTATGCTGCACCTATAGTCCAGGAGGTCGATATTTCGTCTCAGTGTGTACTATGTGTATAGCTGAGATGACAGTGAAAGCTTTACTTACTTACTTACTGTTTGTGTCTAGCAGATGTTTGACTGAGATTCATTTTATTTGGATATCCTATCTACAATTAAAAAAAAAAAAGAATGTCTCTAGAATCTGTTGTGGCAAACTGTAGTAAAAAGGGTTTTGGGATTTGTGATTTCTCATAGCACAGATCTATTATGTAGCCCTTTTTTCAGTGGTTGCCTGGTGAAAAGTAATTTGCTGTTATGAACAAATCAGGGTCAGACTGAACTAAGCTGCTGAAAAAGAAATCATATTTTGTGAGACAGGCCCAAGGTTAGCATGTATAGTGTGAGCTGCCCTCCTAAAAACATCTTCACGGTGCAGGAAAGCCAAAGTTACACCCAAAATTAGCTCATCAACCCTGTAATCCTGCTTTATTGCAGACCCGTCAGGAGCTGTTACATATAGTAAGAATCTCAAATGGCCCCTCCTCCCTATATGGTGCTCTATGTGAGCTATTATAACAACAGCAATAATAATAATAATAATGCATAATAACAATCATCATCATTAGAATTATTATTAGTTTAATTTATCAATTTAATTGGTCTGGATACATTTGCATGTATAATAATGAACATACACATGCATTTGTTATTTAAGACCCATTGCTTGTGTGCTTCATGTTTTTCTTTCCTCTCTTGTTTTCAAAACATCAGCGGCCATTAACAGAAAAAGTCATTTTGACATAGATAAGATACATATGGCCTTCTCATCTCTCCACATTTTTGACATGTCTGTTGAGACTATGGATAGACACTCAAGGTCTTGGATCTGATCAAGGCAGAGTGTGGCAAACATCATTGAGATGTATGAAAATAAACTGAATTTAGGACTGAATTTAGCCTTAACCAACAACATTGTGAGTCCCCATTGTAGCTTTTGCTCTGTATCAATTAGAAACTATGCAAACAAACAAACAAACAAATGTCATATTATTGCCATTTTCTTTCTTTTGATTCTGTAGTATTTATATTGTCATTCATATCATATGTCATATTGTGCTTGAAGAGATATTTGTGATTAACTTTTCTTATGCATTGAAGGTTGTGTTTGATGTCCTAACGTTGCTTATTTTAATACACAAACATTCCAGGAACCAGCTTTGTTTTTTTTTAAATGCATATTAGAGACATTATTCATCGCTGCTTTAATTATAAGAGAATAGCAGAAAATACAGATATTCTGAAGTGCTTTTATTGTTCTGTGTTAATACAGTGTGACCGCATTGTGCGAGTGTCTGCTAGAAGTTACATTCATATCAAACTGTGCTGAGTGGTTGAGTTTGAAAGACTTTTGACTTCTAACCCTCTGACATACAGTTTCCTACAAATGTAGTGTGTGCTTTATTTTATTACAGCAAATAAGCCACCAAATAAGCAAGTCTATTTCAGATTACATAAAATGGTTTCAGGCAGATATGTAAGAATTTACACTTTTTCTTTCTTTCAACTAGCAGTTTAGAGGAATGTACACCACTGGATTAGGTTCCATCTCTCAGGCCTAGTCAAGTGAACTCCAATACAGAATACAAGCTTGACCTTCTGGTAGTAGAAAAGCACTGTTAAACCAAGCATAGCAACTGTAACATTAAATCAAAGAATAAGATGTGAATTAGGCCATGACATGCCTCATATGATCCTCTAAGTGATTCCAGGCCCTGTGTAGCACCCCGTGTTCAGCACAATTCAGTGATTTCCTTGCTTTTATGCACCCCTGCAACTCAAGAAGGACTTATTAAAGGTCTCATTTGTTGGATCAGGTTTGTTACAGCAAGAAAATACTAAAATATGCAGGACGTGGGTAGTGCAGAACCAGAGGTCAGAGCCAGGGCTCCACACCAATCTTTAACTCATTTGTCCAGTTAGAATTGTATAGAAATGTATGATTCCCAAGTAAGTCTTTGCTAGACGTGTTACTCTCTGTTTAAAAAAGGGGAAAAGACATGTGCAGTGTGTGTTGAATATTTAGCCTTAAACCCTGACATTTTGTCAGCATTATTATATGTAAAAAGGTTAAATAATTCATAAATTGACTGCAGTACAGTAATCCCCCGCCTTTTGCGGTTACGTTCCAAGAGCACCCATGTATATTGAAAAAATGTGTTGTGTTTTGGTAAAAAAAAAGGCTAAAATGCCTATTTTTATAGTGTAAACCCTAAATATGCACCCAGATATGCTCCCAGAACACTCAGTTTAATGCATTACCCATGAGAAAAATGTGAAGGTAAATAAATAATTATAATCACAAAACTTTATTGCTTAAAAAAACTTTAGAATTAGCAGTTAGCATTAGCAGCGTGCAAAGATTTATACACAAAAGAACAAGACCGCTCTCTGTGCTGATGCTCAGTAAAGTCAGGGAAAGGGTAGGAAATATTGGTTTATTTGTGTGCGTGTGTGTGGGGGTGTGTGAGAGGGAGAGAGAGAAACACTGTTAGCATTTGCGGTTAGCATTAGCAGTGTGTAAGGACTCGTACACAAAAGAAACATTGAAATAACTCTCTCTACTCTTTCCACTCTATGTTTAGACAGGGCACAGCTTACTAATACTAAATAAACTGAGATAACTTGAATATGTGGTGGGGGAAAGTTTAAAACACTAAAATAGGAGCAGAGCAGGCTTCTTCTTTTTCTTCTTTTTCTTTTTATGGTGGTTGACAACTTTTCAGTGTATTACTGGCACAGCTGGGCTGGTGGCGGTAATACAGTTCTGTTCTCAAAAAAATTATCAGGTTCTGTTCTCAAAAAAATTATGAGGTTCTGTTCTCTAAAAAAAATGAGGATATTTGCAGTTTCCACGTTATTGTGGGGATTTCCATGTAAAACGATGGTTTGGTTCTTAAAAAAAAATATGTGTGACTGAATCCGCGACTTCTGATCCGTGTAAAACTGGGGGATTACTGTATACAATAACATGTCATAGTCCATCGTCGCTTGGCAAGAATAAAATACTTTTAACAGACTATGTTTTTTTGGGGGAAAAACTGTTTATTGTAGCTATTAATAAAAATAGATACATTCATTTATTAATAAGAACTTATTTAATGATCATATTTTTCTCCACTCCCTCATGCCTAAGAATGCCCTTACCTGTGATAAAACCACTTTTAAGCAAGGGCTCTACTGTCTTTAATTCTGTGTAGCACTGTGATTTTTACTTTAAACTACAATATTTTAAATAAGGCAGGTATTTATGGAAATGAGCCTAAACACAGTGAGTGCTGGATGTGAGTGAGGAATACAAATCCAAGTATATTTTTCCTGTTGTAAATAAGGTCAGTAGTGTTTATTTCTTTCATCCAACATATTGTTACAGATCAGGAAATTATAGGATTAAAATGTCCAAAATCATAGCTTGCATTCGGTCAGGCTTGCATGTGTCAGGGAGTGACTGACAATGTGTGATTGTGTTTTGTGCCCCCATTAACAAATTCAAGTTAGCTATGTATGTGAAATTAGGTTTTGTGTCTGTAAATGTACTGTTACAAGTGCTTTATTGTGGTCTTTCTTCATAATGGATTTGCTTGTTACTTTTGCCATCATTCTGTTTCTAAAACAAAACACTTTTCTGAGCAGAACAGCAACAAATTACTAAAACAAATAAATATAATTCCTTAAACAGCTTATACTATAGATTTGATATAGATGTGTTGTGACAGTAGCCATGATTGCTTCAAACATCTTATGAACAGCCCTGGGTGTGAAAATAATCATGTTTCAAGAACTGAGACAGACTAGTGGTTAGAGTGGTTGTCCAGCTGTGCACAGTGGCGTGTTGTATTTGGCCTCTTAGATGAGTGGGTTAGGCTACTCACCTTCAGTGTGGGAGAGGAGGCTTCAGGTGCCGCTCAGGGACACGCATGTTGGACCAGTTTAATTACATGACTCTGGTCTTGTAAGTGTGAAGTAATTTGATCAGTTCTTCAACTGCAGCCCTTAATGATGCTTTCATCGAGGAAACTCTTATTGCGATAAAAATAAAAATGTAATTTATCATGAAGCCCTCACTTCATTGATTAACTGTTCCAAAAACAATTGTTCACAAGCCAAGGTCATTTTGAGCCAGAAGTTCAACGTACAAATGTATTCGAGACACCAGTTTATAAGATGTTCAGTGACATTGTGTGAATTATAAAATACTAAGCCCAGGTAGACCTTTTTTATGTAAATAATAATATTATTATATTGTCTGTTTGGATATTTAGACAAAATTGCCCACCTTCTACACCCATTTTATTAGGTACACTTAGGTGCATTTTTGTTGGTGGTTTTGACTGTAGTGAACTGTTGATGCACAGTTGTTTAGCCCCCTAACAATCTTTCCACTGGTAGAAATTGACCGCTGTAGGACCACAGCTGACCACATAGTATTTGAATGATGTATCATTGTTTCTTTTACACAAAGAATTGTCGAATTTCATTGAGTGTGTGTGTGGAGCTGGTTGTTTAGCTGTTCGGTATGTTTTTCAGCTGAGAGAGGAAAATGAGTTACAGCAGAAACAACTAGCCTAAATGCACAGCACAGATTAGCTCAGGGCTGAATTTAGTTATTAATAAATGATAAATCAACAAAAATTATTTGTACAGATCATATGTCTTTACATTTATCAGACGCTTTTATCCAAAGCGACTTCCATTCCTTAACTACAAAATTACTTTTTACAGTCTCCCTGGAGCAACTTGGGGTTAAGGGTCTTGCTCAGGGACCCAGTGGTGGCGTGCTGAAGGTAGGATTCAAACCCATGACCTCTTGCACCAGAGGCAAGTATCCTACCACTAGGCCACCACAACCCCAACATATGATACACAGATCACAGTTGACACTGGAATGTATCTGTAATCTTTAAAAATAATTTAATGTTTTGTTTTCTTATGGTTTCTCATGGAGACCCATGGTGGAGTAGTGGGTAGCGCTGTGCCTCACACCTCCTGGGTTTGGGGTTTTGAATCCGGGTCCCAGCCTTGTGTGTGTGGAGTTTGCATTTTCTTCTCGTGGTTGTGTGGGTTTCCACTGGGGTCTCTGGTTTCTCCTACATGCGTGTCGGGTGAATTAGGGTTTCGAAGTTGACAGATGGTGTGAGTGGATGGTGTGTGTGCCCAGGGTGAGTCCCTGCTTCATGCCCATTGGACCCGGGATGGACTCCGGGTAACTGCGACCCTAGTGAGGATTACAGAAAGCGAGTGAGTGATTTCTTATGACATATGCTATTTAACTATTGCCTAAAAAACATCCAAGAGAGTAGAAACTTTTGTACGAATCACTCTCTGATACTTTAAATGTGTTCAAAGATGCCACTTTATATTTTTATTCATTTAGACGGCCTTAGCTTCTACAAACTGTTTGAAGCATTGTTAGGCACAAATTGTTGCTTTCATACGGAACATATGGTGTGAACGAACAAACACAAAAAAAACTTTTTTCAGTATGATGACACTTTTTGAACAACACAAGCTGTAAACATCAAGGTGAATATCCACATCCAAGCACAGTGGTTCCTATTAAGGATGGACTTTTAGAGGAAAGCAGCTCTTGTTAATCTTTGGTTCTTTAGAGTGCATAGAATTAACCTTATACAAGCTGTCCATGCTGCTAGTCAGACAGTGGACATAACAGAAACATGGTTTTAAACTATTCATACAGAGAAAGAAACAGCATGACCTGTGCAAGGCCATCGCTCATAAACTTGCGCTCAGTAGTCTCTACTGTGAGAGGAAAAAGCAACAATGACCAGTGAGTGAACATGACATTTTTATACTTTGGTTGCTGGTGTACATTCAGGGAAGCATATTCGAGTCAGCTGCGAGAACTTCTAGTCTCATTTAAGTAATAAGAAAAACAGATCAAGGCTGTTGTACACCTTTAGCATTATTCAGTTTGTCTGGCTCTCTTAAGAACGTAGGGCATTACCTTGCTATATGTAGCAATGACTTTTACAAAAGCTTGTTTTTTTGTTGTCACAAAAAAACCTTGATGACACCACCGGCCCTGGATGAGCCAATGGTACAACAGGTCTGAAGACAGATCCAGTACTGGCATGACCTTCCACACATGGCACATCAGTCTAAGTGCTTCTGAAAGGGGGAATGGAACTTCCTTGCCATACATGACCAGTGTAGGGTAAAGAGAGACATTAATATGAGTCAGAACTATCTACCTTTAAATAGACAGTGATATGACTCAGAACTGTATAACTCTAAAGATATGGACAACTCCAAAATGGGCATGGAGGCAAAACACATTAAAATTTCACCCTGCTTAGCTTGAAGAAGGAATTCAAGTCTCTCATCAATTTAAATCTAAGAAGTGAATCTATTAAATAGACCCTGGTAAGAAATAAAACATGGATAACAAGGCTGTGTCATTTTTATTTATCACAGACATATTTTTGGAGGTTTATGCAGCTCGTATTCAATAAAGGGCATGTCTGCTGCGTGGGAAGGTCATAAAAATTAAAAATAAATACAGATTGTAAGCTTACAAAACTAAAGTGGTTTAATAGTATCTACAAGCCTCTTTCTTAAAATTGATGCAGTATGAATAAAAAAAGTACTTTTCTGTGATATGTATTTAAGGCCAAATTGGATCTGCGTCTAAGCGGACAGTAAAAATGAAGGATAATCAGCCTTATTAGCTGCTTGTCTGCCAAATTAAAAGTAATGAAAGGGTTACCTGTTGCTGCTTTATCTTGTCTTTTCATGTTCACATCACAATTTCATATTTACCTGTGTAGTTGAAAGGCCCTTCACATGCAAATAGATAGAAGGAAATTGGCTCTGCATGATCAGTGTAAGCTACTAAAAACAGATAGTACTATGTGTTTGAACATTTTTCTTTACTAACAGATTTGTTCCCCTTGGTTTTATTGATCTCAGCCATTCAAGATACCAGTGCCAAATCTTCCAAATATTTCAAACAGCAGTATTTAACTATAAATATCAAACTCTGGCTTATGAGCAAGAGCTGTCATATATGTTGATGATTTGATCAACATACAGTACTCTCCAAAATTAATATATAAAAACTGTTTAGATGAGCATTGGGTGTTTTTTTCACATCATTATTGCACATACTAAATAAAACTAACAGGAATAACTGCAGTAAATAGTGATGTTATATTTAGTATACCAGTGTGTTTTTGTGTAAGCGCAGTATTACATGTACTTCATTGAATAAACTCAGGAGGTGCTGATGGAATTTCACAAATCTGGAGGCATCAAGGAAAAATCTGGAACCAAACCTGTGTTCTCCTCACCAAGCATTTTATAGCTGAGAAAAATGACTTTCAAAAGTTTGCATAGGTTTTAGCACAGTACTGTACCAGTGTTAGGTCTCAGCCTATGATTTTTTTCAGAGGATGATACCAGATTTTTGCCTGCTCTGTAATGTCCAGAGCAGATTCCAGAATGCAGTCTATACCCATCGTTTTTGAACAACACAAGCTGTAAACATCAAGGTGAATATCCACATCCAAGCACAGTGGTTCCTATGAAGGATGGACTTTTAGAGGAAAGCAGCTCTTGTTAATCTTTGGTTCTTTAGAGTGCATAGAATTAACCTTATACAAGCTGTCCATGCTGCTAGTCAGACAGTGGACATAACAGAAACATGGTTTTAAACTATTCATACAGAGAAAGAAACAGCATGACCTGTGCAAGGCCATCGCTCATAAACTTGCGCTCAGTAGTCTCTACTGTGAGAGGAAAAAGCAACAATGACCAGTGAGTGAACATGACATTTTTATACTTTGGTTGCTGGTGTACATTCAGGGAAGCATATTCGAGTCAGCTGCGAGAACTTCTAGTCTCATTTAAGTAATAAGAAAAACAGATCAAGGCTGTTGTACACCTTTAGCATTATTCAATTTGTCTGGCTCTCTTAAGAATGTAGAGCATTACCTTGCTATATGTAGCAATGACTTTTACAAAAGCTTGTTTTTTTGTTTGTTTTTAGAACTGTAAGTGTACTTGAAATGTGTTCTTCAATGTTTCATCTGTCATTACAAGACCCAAAGCAGCTGATCATCATTAAATTTAAAATGGCTTAATACACAAGATTAGTGTTCATAAAGCACAGTGTTGTAAATGTAACAGAAAGACTTGTTGTGATGAATCACTGGAAATGTTGGGAAATAGCACTTATCTTAACACACACAGTTGCAGATATTCTGTAATACTTGATTAACAGCAAATTTACCCACAGGTGCTCACTCTTCTAAAATTGGCTTGAAGACACATGTGATTGAGACCTATAGGCATATGTGCCTAGAATACTAATTTCTAAACATCAGGCCAAATATTTATGAACCATTTCCAGGAACCAAAATCTGACAAGTTATATAAGTACCTCCTTGTCCCAAAATGGCCTAAGCATTTGCACCAAACTTAATTCAGGCAGTGTATTTTCACCCCTCACAAATAAACTGTACTTAATAACATCAACATCTCATTCTCCAAAATGTACTTCAAAATAGCTGTAAATTTATAGAATTAAACACAAAGATTTTCATAGGAGATACTTTTAATTCATCACAACAATGTAACAAAACACACCAGTGGTATTTTATCAGGTCAGTAGGTTTGCTAAACTACTTTTATTAGAGCAGTACAGAATTAATGTAATGTACAAGAAACGGCAAGCATAAGACACAATTTTACAGTTCAGCACACACAAGCTGCACGATGACAGGGTGAGCATCAGCATCTGAGAACACAAGTTCAGATTGAGGATCTTTATCAGTTAACAGCACAGACTCGGATTGGATCACACTTGCTTTTAAAAGTTAGCCATTGCATCGATTCTAGATTCTGTGAGGCTATTAAAGGCGAATCTGTCACATTAGTTGTAACATTAGTTATCCAAGAACGCATAGTCTTTCTCGTTAGTTGAATTTGCATAACAGTGGAAGTGGTGTGGGTGGGGAAAGCGCTTCAGCACCACCACGTGGTTAATCTTTGTATAATATTTACTTTTACGCTGCACTCAGGCTGTAGTAGCTAGCCATTCAGAGAGCATGATGTCCATTAGTGTTTTTTTTATTAAATATAAACAGAGGGTGTGATTGGTTTCCTGGTGGGGAGAAGCAAATGTAAGTGTGGTGTGAATGTAGTGTAGTAAAATGCCGTGTGGTCTATTGTAGTGTGGTAGAGTGTTGTGTAATGTGGTGTGGTATTGTGCACTGTAGTGTGGTGTATTATGTAGTGTATGGGAGTGAAGTATGGTGCATTGCAATGTGTGATGTTATGTAGTATAGTGTGGTGTAGTGGATTGTAGTGGTGTAGTGTGGTGTGACATGGTGTGGTGTAGTTGGACATTGTAGTGTATTTTGTTATAAGTTGGTATAAAAGGGTGTAGTGTAGTGTGGTTTTGTGGTTCTGTGTAGTGTAATGTAGTGTGACAGTAGTGTAGTGTGGTAGTGTGTGTGGTTTGGTAGTAGTGTTGTGTGATAGTGTGTAGTGTGGTGTGGTAGTGTGTAGTGTAGTATTGTAGTGTGTAGCAGTGTGGTGTGGTAGGAGTGTAGTGCGTAGCATAGTGTGAGTGTAGTGTAGTGGCTGAGGATTGCTTTGACAGGTTTTGTGTAACTGTCGCTGACTTCTTGTTTTGACATTTCTTTTTAGTGACAAACTTTTTTTTAATAACTGGAAAGACATTGAAATAAAAAAGAAATGTATTGAGTCCGATTTATATCAGTAGTTTTTGAGTTAACATGTAATGTTCTGTAGTGCATCAGTATACTGGCGTAACCTGGATCTGGAGTTTGTAAGAAAAAAGTTTATTCTGTTTAATCATAGTGAATCACACATTAAACTGCAAATCAGATACATTCTTTTCGATAGTAAATAATGTAATTTAAAATACTGCAATCACTCTCGCGCGCTCTTAAACGCACGCACGCACGCACACACACTAATACACACAAAGTATTATAACTGAAATATAATGTTGGCCAGAAAAATCAACTTGAATGAGATCACGAGGCAAATCAGGTCGCGTGCAAACCACTCATTCAGGAAAGTAGAACTTAAAGGAAAAGAAAACATTTTCTCTGAATACTCTGTTTTTGGTTTTCTGATAATCCGTTACTCTTAATTTTCATTTCGTTTTTAGAGAGGTCTTTCTGTAGTGAGAGTTGATGTGCAATATGTGCGATATTACACCTGAGGCGGGAAAGGAATCGTATCTTCAGACTGAACACGGTTTAAACGCTCGCCCTCGTTCATGCTGACATTAAAAAGTGGCACAGCTTCCATATATGAGTGTTTATATATGTGAAACTCACTGGCGGTGTGGGCTGATTGTTTTAGGCTATCCTGGATGTTGTAAATGCCCTCAGTTTATAATCGCCTCGTGTTTAGACTGCCTGGAGCTGTCCGTGGTCCTGAACCTCCGATTTACAGAAACGCCCCAGCAGCTCTCGGCGCGTGTGGATCAGAAATACTGGAATTTAATCCAACAATGTCGGAAAAATGTCGAAATCAGGAGGAGCGCAAGATTCTACAACTGGAAGTCTCAGCACTTTTTTTAATTCCAGAAGTTACTCAGAACATATATTTTTATTTCGCTCAAATAGTTTTTAAAGTGTATTCGGCGCGACGTGTGTTCAAACAGCCGCTCCAGGTAATTATAAATAAATAAATAAACAAACAAACAAATAAATAAAGAAATAGATAAATAAATAAACAAACTGAAAAGAGCGCAGACTCGCGTGCGTCCATTTGAACGAGTCATTAAGCAGGTTGCGTCACTCGCATTAACTTTTTGACTGGCTAACATAGCTTTATAAACGTTTATTAGTATCATTATTATTATTATTATTGTTATTATTATTATTATTATTAAATGTAATCAACAAGTCTTACAATTTTTCAAATGATGTTTAAATATATATATATATATATATATATATATTTGT
>JBBJLR010054073.1:0-11620 GCA_037577145.1 Brachypetersius gabonensis
TCTCTCTCTCTCTCTCTCTCTCTCTCTCTCTCTCTCTCTCTCTCTCTCTCTCTCTCTCTCTCTCTCTATCATATACCCACAATAAAGAAGAAACAACAGGCTCAATTAAAACAGAAAATCCAAACAATGTCTTTTTTGTCATTACCCTACAAGTGCTTTTTATCCAGCTATTGATCCTTTCTTCTGTGGGAGCATACATTTAAGGTCAACACATGCAACAATTTTTCACTCAATCAATGAATTATCGACTCAAACATGATCCATGTATTTCTAAAATAGCTAATACAAAGAGAACAGCTGTGTAATAATGAGGGTCTGAGAAAAAGAAAAAACAAGAAGAAGTGAGGCATTCTATTTGTGTATATGCATATTAACATTTTCAAAGTCATTTACAAAGTGATTTCATGATGAACAGAAATGAACTTAACACTAAATATTAAGAAAGGTTTTTTCCTCTTTTCCTGTGAAATTATTTCTTCAGAGGTTTTGTTCCAACAGTAACATTTCCAGTTTGTACATCTAATATGTATAATGTCTTTGTACTTACTATTAATAATGATAGGGAAAGTATTAATTTAAGTTCAATGGTAACAAATTCTACATATTCATACTCACACTATCTGCAATAATAAAAAGATTTTTGTGAAATTGCATGAGGTGCCATTGTAAAAGACATGTCCAATGACTGGGGAGATTTTATACAGCAATCATAGTGGTGAAGGAAGTTCTAACGGTCATTATTAACACTAATGGTAAAACAGTATTAGAAAAGATGTTGTCATGTCTTGGCCAGCGGCTGGTATAGGCTGCCATTGTTGTGTTTTTGCATGTGGGACACTTATTTTGAAATTAAAGCATGGGGTCTTCTATTAGCATTGGTGTATTGGGATTAGGCGCACATCTGCAGGCATGGACATTAACTGGAGGAGAATCACTTCATCCTGCATTTAGCAAGGAAAGGAATTTGACTGTTCCTAAGTCTGCCCATGAGGTGTTGGCTTTGGGCAGGTTCCAAAGCAGCAAATATACAAAGGGCTACTTCCCTGTGTGTTCTTACACAGAGAGTTACACTGCCTTTGAGGGTTAATTAGGAAATTGTCTTGTTATAAAGGAATATTAAAGACACACCAACAATCCACTGCCTCTTGCAGACCGGTTCTTGGGAATTCAAAGATAAGTTTGACTTTGTGCACCACTCGGCTCTGACTCGGCCCTGCATCAGCCAAGCACCCAGGGAGGTCATTTCCATTATGCTCCAAGTTCTTGCTGCTAAGTGGAACAAAAATGTGCGTCTGGCAGTCTGTTGGAAAGCCCTAATCCCAGAAATAACTGAGCTGGCCTACCAGTATGTTGGCCTCAATCTGAAAGGTGTCATATGATTTATCATAGGGCTGGACCAGCACCTATAAGCCAAGAAGCAGTCTAGCTCTGCCCCTGATCTCCTGATACTCCAGCAGTCCTGTCCAGGGGTCTACCAGGGATCCTACACCTGAGCCCATGCAGACAAAGATCTTCCCAAGTAACTCTTCCTGTGCATATCGATTAGCTAAAACAGGGATTTTGCATCTGAAGGCATCGGAAACTGCAATGCCCCATGCTTCAGAGCGAAAACATGCCCACAGTGCGGTACAGACAGAGTTTGTGTCCATGTCTCAGTTTCTGTAACCTGTTAATTTACTAATGTCTGCTCATCCTGTCTCTTTGTTTGCCTTTCTAGGTTCCAGGTGAACTGGTTTCTTCTCTATCCATCTCTGAATTTTTTATGACTAAGTTCTTGTCCTGGATGGTGGCGTTCCCATAACGCACTTCACATCCCGTTCTTAAGCTGAAATTAAAATGAAATTAAATTGTTTTTGGAGCATATTTGGGTCATATAAATTATATATAATAATATTATACCTTAACATGTTATAAATATTATACATTGTTTTATTATTATTATGAATAATAATAAATTATCACCAGGTGTCACCAGGCTCCAAGATATTAATATACTCAGTTCCTGAATTTCTGACCCAGGCAGAGTATGCCTAGAGATCATTGTGCCACTCCGTGATCAGTTCAACACCCTCTGAGTGTATGCCTGAGTGTCAGCCTACCTGGTAGACCGGGAGGGCTACAGCCCTGAGGTGTAGAAGAGGGTTGTGGCCCAGGAGATCTTAAGCCAAGAGCCCATAATGGAGTTTCACAGTGCATGGCTGGATACTGTCACTGCCATACTTCACATGCCATGCCCCTGGCCATCTGGGTCAGTCTGGCACTTTCCTTTTCCCCTGCTTTCATCTCATTTTGGTTTCTCCAGCTAACCTGATTGCAAAACACTGCTTCAGCATTTCACTCTCTCTCTAAATACCCCGCCTGAACTGGAATCTAATGTCCATCCCTGCTGGCTAGATTGCCATTTTGTTTTGTTTGTGTATGTTGTCTTAAAACAGATTGAAATAGTATGCCTAGCAATCCCTCCTCATCACCGAAGACACTAACCACGTAGACGTAAGCAGCCAACCTGATGCTTCCTGGACGTCCGTCCTCTACACCTTGAAGGGCTTCAAAGAGGGTTCTGGAACTCTTTCTGTATGAATATTTATCTGATGCAGTGCTGATTATTTGAAATACTAAGTCATGTGCAAGTTCATCCAGAGCAAGCAGGATGTTCAGTTGATATCCCAATATATGTCTATAGTGCTGTCTTTCATGTTTGTGTTCCTATTTGAAAAAATGTCAATATATAGAAATAAAGTGAAGGATATGCACGAGAACAAGGCAGTGCTGAAGATCTAGTACAGGGATGTGACTAGTGAAAGGGTAGGTGAGTTCTCTGGTGTGGTTGTCTTCTGGAGGAGTGTGGGTAGAGGAATCCAGTCTCAGGGTACAGAACAACAAATGAGCACTTCCTCATTGACAGTGATCTCCTAATCATCTTCAGCTGTGTCACCCACTTGTCCTTGTGAGCAGTGCTGGACTTGTTCAATGTTCTGAGACAGCCCAGCCAATGCCGCATGAGTCGTCGCAGGGTCTCTAAACCAGACACGGTGGAGGAGAGCACTGTGGGGACATGACACAGCAACATTGCCTGGAGGATCCATGCCCAGCACTAGATTTGAATTTGGCTTTCTGCAAGAACTTGGCTGCTTGGTATCGGGTGGCATAATCCACTACAACCAAGATGTTTTTTTACTTCTGCGCCAATCCTAGGCCTGTCTCGGATATTATGTAAGGTATTTTGGATGCTGAGCTGCCCTTGTAGCAGGTGGCTGTGGGCCAGGTGCATTGCCATGCTGTCTTGGAGCATGTAACAATGAGCAGAACACAGGGTTCCCCTCATCGATTGCACCGGTAATATAACACTCCATTTTTCACCCGAAAAAAGGTGCAGACTTGAGGTCAGAGTCTTCTCCATCCAATTGTAGCACCTGGCCCCAGCAATGCTTTAGACACCTGTCTTCTTTCTGCACTCTAGCAAATTATGGGGCTCTGGCACCTTCTGTATAGCCCTGTGAACACAGGATATGTGCTTGGGAAGTGAGGAGGACCACACCAACATGATGTTTAAGTTGGTCAGCAATGGTCTGGGTCTGCAGGCCGTGGGTTACAACTCATGGGTAATCCTCAGAAATGTAGGTGAAACACACACACACACACACAAGCAAAGACAATGACAAACTCCCCATGCTACAATGCAGGCCCCTTATATACTTGCCCTATTCCTCATTGACGGTAATCTCCTAATCACCAACAACTGTGCTTTGCTTTGCTGTGCTGCCGTCCTGTCCTCATGAGCAGCATGGGAACAATGAGGTGACATGACTGAGGGAAGAGTGCCTGCTGCATGATGCCACGGGATTGGGAGACCACTGTAACTATATATAATTGGTGGCCTAGTGGTTAGTGAGTAGCCCCTGAGATCAAAAAGATGTAGGTTTGAATCCCAGGACAACTGCCCCTCTGAGGTACCCCTGAGCATGCTACTATACACACACATTGTTAACCAGGCACTGCTTCACTTGGATGAATGCATTAAATGCAGAGAACAGTTTTGTGCTGTTCGCACTGTGTGCTGTGGTGTGTTCATGTATAATAAATTGACACTTTACACTTACACTCAGGGTATGGACTGGGAATGCTCTCGGCTTCAAGGACACGCTTTAAACTTTTTGCAGTGTAACCAAACCTCCTGAATATCTCCTGAACCATGAAACGTCCTCCTCCAAACTTAATTGACTTCTTCTAGAAGTTGGATCGACTTCTCTTGCAATGGCTGAAAGTGTCATTTCTTTAGCCTTCATTTACGAGCAGAATTGCAAAATGATAATGTGTATTGCCAGTTTAGGAAATTAGCATCAGGTGACAGATTAGAACCAGCAACTGTGAAGATCCTAACGAACTCTAATTTTGAGGGGAAAAAACTTTTTTTTTTAATTAGGAGTTACACTTCATCTACATCCCTAGTATGTTGATCTTGGGACAAGCAACTGAGCAAAGCATTTAGGAAATTAAAGTTGTTATCCAATTTTGATCTATACTGTAAAATTTTTAAATACGACAAACCCACCCTGAAACTCCTTTTTGCATCATTGACCTTATCATTTGACATTTTAAGCATTTGACATTATTGTATTCTCTGAAGGAGACTCAAGTATTCTGTGTGAGGGAGAAAATATATTCTATATTTCTGTGTTGATGCAGATAGTATGTGTGTGTGTCTATGAGTCAAATTTCTGTCAGTACACGCTAGTTCTGGTGGCTGGAAAGACATTACAGCTCTTTTATGACCAAGAGTATTGGTAAACATTAGAATTAGTTCTTTTATGACATGGCTAGCAATAAAGAAGCACAGAACAATTATTAGCACTAGGAGTGATGGTGACGTTTTGTGTGTTTGACAGCAGCAGCTAAAGCTGCAGTGCCTGTATATACTGATGAGAAACCGCTCTATGCCACATGGGTTGAGAGTATGGCAAATGATATGCATATGCATGAGTCAGGGGTCTGCTTTTATTGTGAAAAACGAGGGAAAAGGCAGAAACACACAGGCAACCCCACAGGTAATTTAAATAAACAGGGACAAATAAGGGACAAGTCATTCTTATGGGAGTCACGGGGCAAACCAACCTGGGGATACATAAAGTCAAAATAAAAGTCCAATGAACACAAAACAAAAAAACAAGGAAGTGACACAAGATCCACAACAGACAAATAGATATGTACAGTCAGGCAGAAAAGGTATTTAAAATAGCTCTATTAAACATTTTATAGTATATTCCAATCATTATATTATGTATATATTAATTTTTTTAAATGATAATATAAACCTTTATTAGTCCCAAGTTTCCCACTTGTGAGACTAATAAAGGTTTATTTTATCTTATCTTATATTATCTTATCTTATCTTATCTTATAAAAACAGAAAAAGACATTTATAGTTAAGTTGTGTATTTGTTAGCTTTCAAATACGCATATATGTGTGCACACTGGCAAGGATGCTTCTGATTTATATCACATGGTGATAATATATACACACCTAACTCAAAACCATATAAGTATGCACTCCTACAGTCTCTCACTCTTTCTCCGTCTTTCTCTTCTCTCTCTCTCTCATTGGATCAAATGCGTATTAGTATATACACACTGTGTAATTCATTAGGTTTAATTATTTACACATTGCAGATGTAAAGCTGCAGTTTGTGTTACAGAAATATCGGTCATCTCATAAAATCCATGAAAAAGAGTCAGTGGTATGTGCGGAATCCTTTCATGCGTCACCTCATATTTTGCATCACCCTCCACAACCCCAGAGCCATAAAGCCTCTCTGTGTTAAAAAGAATGAAAGAAAGGGTGGAAAGATGAGGGGGGGTGGGGGTGCAGTGAGGGGGTCTGAAACAAACCATTTCCTTTATTCTATCAGGAAGTCTCCAAAAACTGGAGGCATTTGCATTCCTGAGAGGAAGAGCATCATTAAACTAGGATAAATACTACAGTGATCATTCCTTCAGTTCTGCAAGACAAAGAGAGTGATACAATCATGCAGCTCACAGCAACCAAGCACACAAAATGCTTTACAGCTTTTATTTGCATTAAAAATGTGTTTGTAATTATTTCTTTAAGAGGTCTTTCACCATCCCACTATATATTTTTCTATTTTCCCACAATGTAAAGACATACACAGCTTCTGGATGGGTTTTGTTCATTAGAGGATGTTTGATTAACTTATTCTGTAGCAAAAAGTAGTTTGTTCAAGTGTACTATGAGTATACGTATTTTATACTAAAACTGAGGCAGTATACTTGAAGTTAACTTTATATATATTATATTTTATATACTAAAGACTTGACTTATACTGATAAGTATAAAGAAAATATATAAAGTATACTTTAAAGTAAAAAACTTTAAAATGTTCCAATTTAGTCTGAAGAAGTATTATATTAGTGTACTTTCTAGTACACTCAAGTTGCATTGCATTCCCAGTGTAGGTAACTATGTATCGTGTGCTTAAACCCTTTCACTACAGTCTTGGGAATGCCATTGATGAGCAGCAGAGTTTTCAGAGGATTTCTGGTAAATAAAGACCTTCCCAGGGAGTCTTTCAGGCTGTAGCTGAAGACCTTCCCAAGATTTTTCACTCATTTTTTGTTTCAGGTCTTTTCCCAGCCTGAAGTGGAACTTGCCAGTGACTGTCCCTTTCTTCAGCACTAGTGAACAGGATTTGGGGGATTTAAAACTCATATGCTGTTCCTCCTCCCCTATTAGGCACTCCAGGGGTATCCTTTCTTTGTGTTTCCATTTGCATGATTGGATTTTTCTTCTCAGAAGATGTGGTTTGGGCTGCAAACCCTTTGCCAACCCTGTTGCTGTCTCTCCCTGTCTGCTGCCATGCTCACAAAATCTTAAAATTCATCCTCTCCATACCATCTACAAATGTTGGTTCTGCTGGACTTGCCCTTGCTAAAGCCCAGTGTTTTAGGAGCCAAACAGCAAAGCAGCAGGGGGAAATTCCTCCACACACTTTTGCCATTATGAACAAGAAATTAAAGGTGACAGTCCAGAACACGCAAAGCCCATTTTTCATTTGTGAAAACATAGTACCCTACAATCTACAATGTCATGAATTGTAGTACACTTTTAATCTTCATGGTCATCGACACAGACCGCAGTCTGTGCCAGAAAATGATCGTTGTAAAGACATTTACACAAAACTGCTGGAGACCTTTTATGACACTGTACTGGCATCAGCCATCATGTACAATGTGTTCTGCTGCGGACAGAAAGAGGCGGATCCGGAGGGTCAGCTCTGTTCTGTGATGCCCTCAGGACCCAGTGGAGCTTGTGAATGACAGGAGAATGGTGGCTAAGCTTCCGTCCCCAACATCTACCACCACATGCTGGAAACTTTGACAGCACTGAGCAGCTCCATTTAGTGACAGGCTGCTCCACCCACAGTGTGGGACGGAGAGACTCTGAAGGTCTTTATTTCCAGCTGCTGTCAGACTGTACAACCAACATCTTACAGTTGACAACACATGCACAAACACACATCCAACACCATGGATTGATAAGTGGAAGTCTCCCTTGTGTGCAATATTTCTGGTACAAATGTATAATTTTTGTTGTTTTCTGGTGTAATGTGCAGTTTTAAGGGTGAAATATTACTTTGAGTAATATGGTTCATTGTTACTGTTCTTTAGTTTTACTGTTGCTTACTGTTTTTGTCGGTGCCTGCTCTTACTTACATAGGTGTATATTATATATATATTTGCTACACATGTTTTTGTCTATATATTGTATTATATGTAGTGTGTGATTTTTTTACTGTTGTTTTGTATAGTTTTTATTCTATTGTTTTTGCTGCTCTTGCCTTTGTACTGTTCACTTTCTGCCATAACAATGTAAATACGCCATTTGCACACATTATTCTATTTCTTCCAAATTATGAATGGGGGTGCTGTTATGTCTATTGAGAGAGAGAAAGAAAGAGAGAGGGAGAGAGGGAGAGTAGAAGAGGGAGGCTACACTTTCTCATGCCACATTTTCTTTTTCTGAAATGTTAAACCTTCCCCACCCAAACACACAATTTAAGATCTACAGTAACGCCTCCCATCGATGACTACCAGAGAAAGAATTTCATTTCCAATCCACTGAAACTCATCACTGTCATGACCTGCGCTACTGAGCCTTATGAATGAATGCTTGAGCACCAGACAGGTAAGACTGAGCAGAGAGGGGAAACCCATTAGTGTGGTAAGGTCACACTGAGTAGTCCTTTGTCTTTTATAAGTAGCCAGGACACCTAAGCACCAAGGTAACAGCATGAACACATATAGGGTATATCTGTCTGTCCTGTTTGTACAGGAAACGATTTTAGCTTGGACAGAAGTTTGCCCTTTGTTAGCAAAACGTATGCAGCATTCAGGTTAGGCATGTAATCTGAGGTCAGTTTTGTGCCACTACAAGGTACCTGTTATACTTCACTGCAAGCCCAGATACTCCAAAGGCAGAACTGACAGTAGATTCTGGAATGTGAATATGAATGTGAAAAAAACCTACAAAAATAAGTAAACTGGGTATGCATGGAAGAAAAATGGAAAATACAAAAGCACTCAAAACAGAAAGAAAGCTTTCTGGAATGGTGCTGCTCCTGTGGTATAGACTGAGGTCAACACAAAGCACCATGGGAAAGCCAAAAACTGCCTTTCAAATGTCCAATTCCTTAAGGATCTAGAGTTTGTGTGCATTTAGCTACAGAGGGCTAGACCAAAGCCCATATCTAGTACCGCTGATTCCCACCCTGATTACCCAGGGATAACGGGACACACGTGTTCTTGCATAAAAATACAGAGATAATATTTGCAATAATTTGCCATTTTATATTTGCAAATGATACTTTTCCAAGCATGACACATTGCTATACTGAGGACTAAAGAGCAATATATAAAAAGCACGAAGGTGAAAATTAGCTACCAAGCATACTGCTCTAGAACAGCATTATGGACTTGTACTTGAATCTAGTTGGTTTTCTAAATCAGTTTCTGGAAGTATGTTATTCATACTGAGACCACATGATAAACATGATTGTGACAGCAGCTGGTTGCATCAGAACAAATGCAGTAGTTTGACAAAAATGGGGTTTAACAGTTATTCAGTCACAGCTTTGTTTTTTATTATTTTGTGTAAGTAATTTTGCTGTAAATAATTTTTTTTCACATTTCTTTTGTTAGTCTGTTTGTTTCATAATTCTACTACTGCATTGTGTTTCTGATTCACAAACTACACACTAACTACCATCTACAAGATGTGAGAGGTGGTTTGTGTTATGAGACTAGAACGTTGCGCTGGTCCCTCCACGAACCCACACACTGATGTAATCATTCCCAGAGGACTTTTAGTTACATTTTAGTGCTGGAGAGCTCTACACATAGCCATGGGAGTGGAGGAGTGTGGGAGGGAGTGGTATTAGCATATGTAAAACAAAAAGGATCGAATGAGGAAAAAGAGAAAAAGAGAGCGAGAGAATAAAAAAGATTGTCAGAAAGATGGAGCAGAAGCAGAGGGCCACATGCTTTCTTTAGACACAGAAGACGAAAACGGAACAAGAGCAGAGATGTTATGAACGCATGGATCAAAGACCAGAGGTGATGAGGCTAGGTAAGTTATCGCATCATTCTCCCAGTGCTCTGACACACTGTGTGATACAAAATATGGACAGCAGCATCGTGGGTGCAGTGTAACTCTAGGGCCTTCATCTTCTCAGAAGCAAATATCGCAAAGTGAGTAATGTAAAGCAGTCCAGCTAATTTACATTTCATTTCAACTTTCATATTGGCGATTATATTGGACAATAAAGGAAAGATAACTAATCAGCCAATCACATGGCAGAACCTCAATGCATTTGGGCAATTAGGTATGATGAAGACAAGTTGCTAAAGTTCAAACCACTCATCAGAATTGGAAAGAAAGGGGATTTAAGTGACTTTAAACATGTCATGGTTGTTGGTGGCTGATCTACTGGGATTCTCTTGGGTTTACAGGGAATGGTCAGAAAAAAAAAAAAATCCAGTGTGTGGGGGTTGTGTAGAGAGAATCGACAGACTGGTTCGAGATGATAGAAAAACAACCACTGTTTACAACCAAGGTATGTAGAATACCATCTCGGAATGTACAACATGTCAAACCTTGAAGCAGATGGGCTACAGCAGTGCCACTCCTGTAAGCTAAGAACAGGAAACATGGTCAAGACTTGGATTGTTTATGAGAACCAAACTGATCGTTTTAGGTGCAAATCTCCACAACAACACGGAAACTGCATATATTCTCTGCATTTTTTTTTTTTTTGCTTTTTCGTGGCAATGTGTTTTCTTTTACTTATTTCAGTTCTAAATGTTTAAAAACGTATCATTTACTTAAAACATAAATAGTAATCAAATACATGCGCTCTGATAAGTAAGAGCTATTATGAAAATTCACCTGGTAATCTATCCCAGAACTGTGATAATGGTTGCATGACTATAGTATTAGTAGATTATTCAGTAGATTATTATAAGTTAAGGCTCCTTGTGTATTTAGCTTAAAAATTTGCTGGGCAATCTACTGATACCCCTCACACCTGATCCAGCAAATATCGGTTGCTGACTGTTTTGAGCAACAGACCATGACAAATTGATCA
The DNA here is from genome assembly GCA_037577145.1 of Brachypetersius gabonensis. Taxonomy (NCBI): domain Eukaryota; kingdom Metazoa; phylum Chordata; class Actinopteri; order Characiformes; family Alestidae; genus Brachypetersius; species Brachypetersius gabonensis. The sequence goes on from JBBJLR010054073.1 coordinate 10,659, forward strand.
TCCGAGGAAGCCTTTATTAACTTGGACAATGTAGAATAAAATGACCAGTCACAGATGTGCAAATATTTGACTCTTTTAGTTGACATGCTGTGGGGTGTGAGAAAAGGATATATATGACTTTGACACAGGGCTATTATAGTACCTCTTAAAAACAGCACAGAAAATGTCTACCTCTTACTATCTCTCTCTGTCTCTCTTTCTGTCTCTCTCTCTCTACATTTTCGTTATTGAGCTGAATTTAAATAGAAATTAATGTGTTTCAAATTGAGTCATTTTTCTTAGAACCAAACTAATAATTTTGGCAAAAACCACAGCAAATTTGTGGAAACAGCAGATACAATATTTAATTTTGTGGCAATAGATTATTCTTCATGTGTTTTAGTGCCAATATTAATACAATACAACTCACCACCGGATGAACAGTAAGTAATTGAACTGTAAAAATGATTGGTGACTACTGCATTTTACTGTATTTTTATTAATAAAAATGCATGCAATTATTACTGTATTTATCCTACTTATACAAAAGGAAAGCCATGTGTATGAAAGAAAACGCTGCTGTATGAATTACAGTGCAGCCTGTACAACGGTAACATTGGTATTTACATTCTAGCACTGCAGGAGTTCAGTGTAAACTGTACAGTACGGATACAGGTTTATCTTGCATTTTTGTTAAGAGTTACGTATTAAACTGTGTTTAAAATTAAATTTAAGTGTTCTGGGAGCATGTTTGGAGGCATATTTAGGGTTTACACTATAATAATAGGCATTTTTAGGTATTTTATCAGAGCGCATTTTATCAGAGACATTGATGGCCAAACCATATGAGGCACTCCCACTTCCTGATGTCCAGCTGTGACAGTTCTGCCATGATGTGGTGGAGCATTATCCTCCATGAACAGAAAGTTGGGGGTGTGCTGGTGGAATTGGGGGATGATGATGGGTTCTATGATGTCTCTGAG
>JBBJLR010054081.1:0-11620 GCA_037577145.1 Brachypetersius gabonensis
AAGGTGCGATTAATCGCGAGTTAACTATGGAAAACATGAGATTAATCGCGATTAAATATTTTAATCTACTGACAGCCCTAGTATTTAAACATATCTGCGTATTCAGCCTACAGCAGTTTTGCACATTCCCTGTTAAGCTAGAACACACCTAGATCATTTTTGAATGAGTGATCCAATCAAAACGGAGGTCACTATCATATATCTTAAACGTACACTAACACAAATAAATTGCTAAATTGTAATGGATACTCCAGAGAAGCTGGCAAACGCCATTTAAGAAAACCCCTTTTTGATACACGAAATGGCACAGATGTCATAAATGAACCTCAGAGAAAAGGTGAATGGAAAAAAATGTAGAACATTGCACAAACATTAGGATTCAGCGGCGTCACTGCAGCATGGACAAGCTACTGTAGATGAGTGGATTTCCTGTAGGTTGGAAACTTTTGGGGAATGCAACAATGCTGGCATGAACACTTTAAAGGAAGAGGTATGCAAGTTCATTGTCTTAAAGAGCAGGTCACAGCAGGAGACCCACAGCTTTGTTAAACTTTAGACTAAAGGGCATTGTCCCCAGGCCTGGCCATCACTAACAGGAATGGACCCTAAGAGATTTGGCTTGACTAAGAATGGTGTTTACCCCCTATTAATGTCCTGGCACAACCACTAACCTTTACTGATGCAAAGGCTATTCAACATCGCTCAGAACCTTATAGCAACCAAATTCCTCCTCTCTCTTACAGTACACTTAGAGAAGTTTCTGCCTTGTTAAGGTCGCTTCAGCCACTTACTTTGCTTTTTTGACAATTTATCATGAAGATATGTCATTTATCCAGACAATGAAATCAATGTGCTACCTGTTGAAAATAAGGTGTGCATTCAAAGTTAATTAAACATGTTTGTCAATTTTGTGTGAAATAGACAGAAGAGACAGAAATCTGCCAGCTGGAGGGCAATGAGGCTTTGCAGAAGTTGTCACTGGCCCACCTGCTGAAGATGTAATTTCCTGCAGAGTTTAGCTTTGCAATCTGAACTGTAACTGTAAAGCAGCTCATGCTTGCCTAACTTGCACTATAACTAATTGAAGACAATTCAATGAACAAGGAGCTTCACCTGGCAATACACTCCAATTAAAATAAAAAGAAAACAAAAACAAATACACAAATAATGAATTATAGAACACACAAAACTAAAAGTGTGTGTTATACAAAATACAGGTACATTTTAGGAGCTGAAGTTACTGTGCCGAAACTACAATATGTGGAAATGAAATAGGGGTTTTATATGTGAGCTGCCACCTTCTCAAGATAACATTCAGTAACAGCTGACCAATAGTAATAGTATTCAGAGCCTGGATGAACGGAGCATCATCAACTGGAAGTCGGTGCTAAATAATTCACCGAAAAAAAGAGCAGCCATGAGGGAGCGGCGAAAGAAGCAGTCAGGAGAAAAACAATGAAAACCAGTTTCAGCCAAATCCCCAAACCACGATGATCCAACTAGGATTTGACAACCGCCATCATTCCTAGTTTATTTACTTGTTTTTTAGTTTTTTATTGTTTTCTCTTTTTGTCTGTGTGTCGTGCCAGTGGACACACCACTGATGATCAAATGGTTATACATAGAGCCTTTTCTCACACCTCAGACTCCTGGCTGTAGGTTCTATCCCTCAACATGGTCAAGAACTGTCCACTTTGACAGAATGTGGCCATCTGACTGACATGCAAAATGACAAACTGCCAACTATGAGTGGCTGTCAAACTGGTGCTTCACAGACTTTATTGTATCCAGTGACGTTTTCTTTCTGAAAGGCTCAAAGCCACAGTTGCTTCTTGGTATTTAGCAAGGACTGAGCTTCATATATGAAAGTTCGTTTCTTATAAAATGCATTAGAAATGGTGCATCGACATGTGCACATACTGAAGAGTTCGATTCACAGTCTATCTTAGACGGTCTCTGGGCAGATCAGGCTTCTATCTAAACTCCAAACTGAAGGACAAATGTAACTAACACATTTGAAATATTCTTAAAAACAGACAAAAACAGTATAAGTCATTAGTGATTGGCTCAAATGAACAGAAATGCATACACAGAACTGATCCCGTCTATATTTTAACCTGTGAACTGTCTCCGCCTACTTCATGTCTCTGACCAGACGGGGTAGGCTGGGCCTGACAGGGTTTTTTTGTGTTTTGGGGTGAGACGCAGAGGCTGTCAGCACTTTCTTAATTCGGAACCCCACAGCCGCTGTCTCTGAGCATGCTGGGAGGGAGCAGGGAAATTCCGAGCACTGGGGCGATCTGTGATTGTCTGACAAAACAGGCAACTCTGTGGCTCTAACAAGAGATTCAGAAACAAGAGCAGCTTATCAGGGACACACCCTCCATGCTCACAAACACACGAAACACTAACGCATTCAGCACGTTTCATCTATCTCAGTGCTTATTAGGAACTGCCAAAACAAATTGTGAGAACAGAGGACTAGTTCACAACAAACCAAAAAGAGAGCTTGGATAACAGTGTTTTAATAGAAGCACTGCTTTGATTTGAACATTTCTGTTGCTGTAAAATTATAAACTGCTTGCTAGTTTTAGGTGTGACTTTAAAGGAATTGTTTAAATTGCATAATTGTCACCTAATCTCAAGTGTAGTAGATCAGCCAAGATACATTTGGTGGAGGAAGTCTGCTTCTTTAGTTTCTAACACTGCATGCTTGATTGCCTTTGAATTTTACATTCAATTCAAGCCTGAGGAGTGGTGGGCTGCTAGTGCCCACCTAGTTCAAGCACTTTGTCCATTTTCATAAATAAATGAATATCATACAGTGACAAAAACCACAAGTTTGAGATGATGAGATCAGCAAATTTGACAATCTGAGATCACACAACAGTTTTAACACTTTATATGCTGATGTAACGGTTGTGAAAACCTTCCATTATTTGTGTGCCAGAACGAATCTAAAGGAAGGCCATTTGTCTTGGTTGATCTTCATTTGGGATATAGGGGGAAATGTGAACATTTGTGAATTTGATTTGACTTCACCAAACTTTTCCGTAAATCAGATGGCCAGGCACTATGATCCATTTAATTTTCAACGCAGCACTTATCTCATGGTCTGAAAAAGCACCTGTGTTCTCATGTTAATGAGTCATGAGACGACACTCGGCTGTCTGAGCCGCTCGTAATAAATTATCATTCACATCCATCATCTCTGTAAGAAAAATATCACAGATGATAAAGAGGTTTTGCGCTATGTCACGGCAGATTCACTGTTCAGTTATTATTACTGTGTGTGTGTGTGTGTGTGTCTGTGTGTGTGTCGGTGTGTGTGTGTGTGTGTGTGGATTGGGGGGGTATTTAGTGGGTTGATGAGGAAAACAGCTCCTACCTGCAGAGGCTATGCTGTAGAAAGCGAAGAGCAGGACAGCCGTGTGTCTGTGTGCCATCACGGAGCAACTGGACACCAGCCCTCTCTTTAGACAGCGTTAGGCTTCCTCCTCACACACTGTGATCTGAAACAGAGAGAGAGGGAGGGGTGAGTGAGTTTAGAGTAAGATTCCAATTAGCAGAGTAATAGGGTGCACTATGAAGTGTATTAAGGGATAAGATGGAAGAGGTGAACCCTGAAGTTCATTATGGGATAGAAGAAGTGCACCTAGGGAGCTGTGTGCTAATCTCAAACTGCTTATTTAAGCCTCATGTGGGGTTTTAGGGGGGTTTACTGCTGGACAGAGAGACAGAGAGACTAAAATAGAGACTAAAAATTCCACTCCTAAATGATTAATTTGTCCTCTTCTTTCATCTCATTCTGTTTATTTAATATTCAATCATTAAACTGGATTAAAGATAAATAATGTTTATAACAGGATAGTTGTCACAACCAAGAGGATACCACGCCTACATAGGAACATGAGAAGCTCCAGCCTAATGGCATTGACGGACTCGGATATGGAGGAGAATGGACAAAAGAGGTCTGTCAAAAGGTCTAAAGATGGTGAGTGGGAGTAGCACCTGGAAGGAGACAGCTAAGAGGATTAACAGTCGACCAGAACTAAATCACCACGACCACAACTGACCTCAAGTAACAGGGCAGGGGACTCACGCTCACTCCAACACTGAATTTCGAATATTCGTTACGTTACAGCAGTGGGGCTGACATGGCAATGGCATGGTAATGTGGAACGAGTATATGTTTTATGAATGTAATTTATAGATAAGACACTTCTTCTGGAATCAAGTGTATTAACAGGGAGCTTGTCCGCTCTTTGCTGCAGTAACAGCAAGAAGCAAGTGGCAGCCTTCACTCTGGAGGGTTTTTATTCCTTGACTAATAAAGGAAAATACTTAAAGAATTCATATTTTATCTCACTTTAATTACTTTTGGCAAAGCAGAGGCCTAAAAACAAGATTTCATTTTATTTTGTACACAATAATACTCTATTGCTTAATCCATCATCAAGTACTGACAGGTATTACAAATAAATTATAAATACACACATCACAGGCATAAAACGTGCCAGCATTCATGGAATGGTTCATGAGTCGAGCACATCACATGCCACGGTGGACGGGATGGAGTAACACACACCCTCCTTATCATCCACATTACACTTCACTCACTTTTACCTGATACGCCACTCACAGAACGGACAGGAGCTTGTCAAACAAATCCTCCGTGGCATTCAAAATATTTATGTCTGCTCAAAAGACGAGGGAATGTGACGTCAATCTGTCTTCAGACAGGCTTCTTTGACTCAGCCTCGCCATGCTGCCAGCCTGAAATGGGGTTTACAAAGCCCTGAAGGAGATTCTGCAGGGCTATCATAACCAAATGCAGTCTCTAAGTGCACAGGCCAGAATCAAAAGCTTGACCACTAAATCAAATATATATCTGATCAGTGAATAATGAGTTGGTGCTGCCTTGAGATTTTGTAGCAGAGAGTCTGGAAATATCAGAGCTGGACAGTGAAACTAATTCTATTTCTTTCACTGACTGAGGATTATTGGAATCATACAAACACACACACAAATACAGTGATGCATAGACCCCTCAAGCCTTCACACACATGCACAAGTTAGGGCTGAATGATACTGGGAAAATGCTACACTGTGATAAGTCATGTAATTCTCATATAGGCATTTTCACTTTGAATAATTTCACAGATGAGACATAAAGAAATTCATGCAGAGTGGTTTGACACACAGAGTCAGAACTGTCCACAGTGGCAACGATAGGACCCAGAATTCTGACAGGTTTAATGCCTATTATAAACAATATACAGAAATGTCAGAAGACACATGTAGGTTGACTGCTGGATTTGCAGAGTAAATAAAAAGGCTATACCAGTGTTGTAGACATTGTGACACCGGGCTCCTATCACCGCTACTGTAGAGAAATCATCGCTCTACAGTGAACCGTTTCACATCCATCTCCTGTGTATTACCTCATTTACATCTAAGAAATCTCACCGTGAGTGTCAATAAGATAATACTCACAACGAAATCTCAAAATGACTAATACAACATCCCTTGTTAGAGGGTTTTTTTGCATAATGCAAAGTGCTAAACACTTGTTCACACACATTTTGTGAAAAGTAGCCCTGACTGACACTGGCGAATCAAATGAGTGTGAAGGGTGTGACAGGAAATGAAGGCGATGGCATAAACAGGAACACAGCTCAGCATCCCGCCTACAACACACACTTGGTTGTGTTAACATTGTGTTCAGACAAAGTCATTGTGCAAAATCTAGCAACTGTACACAATGTGACTTTCTCTCACAAAATAGAACACAAAATAAAAAAATTGACTTGGATATTCAGGAATTCCCGTTTTATTAAACTACCCTTAAATGACTCATGTTCAACATTTTTCTTGTATTTATTTGTTTCCCTGAGGTCCGCTTTTGATCTGTATGTGGTTTTATGTACCAGAATCAGGAATGTTTGATTTTTACATCTATTTCCAACCTTCCTATATTCAATAGGCTTCTTTTGTTACTGTGTCTTTAATTTGCCTCTGTCTAGACATATGTAAATAACCTCTGTTCCAATTGGCTGCCGTGTTTAAAAACCAGTCAAGGCTGAAACATTTTGATCAACACTTACTTTGAATGTTCAGGGTTTACTGTGAATGGGCGGGACTTACTGTGAGGAGGTGGGACTTATTTTGAATGGCAGAGGTATTGACAGGATCTTGCAACATTAGTGTTCAGTCTGGGTATCAATTCATTTTGGTGACGGAGGAGAAGGGTAAAGCCCTAATCATTTTGTTGACATGGTGGGAATTAGTTTGAATACAGATTTACGAATTACTAAGAATTCTGAATAATCGTAATGATGCAAAAATAAATTTTTTATGATTCAAGGCTATTCCCAAAATATTTTAGGCCGAGTCTAGGATGCCCAGGCTTGACAACACCCAAATGAATGGGCTGATGAGGATTATGAAAATGAGTTCAAAGTAGATTGTTTGTGTAACTTTATTATTTTATGTAGTCACTGTACGATCAAAACACTTTAATAATTTTTACTATTTTTCATAATGTGAAAATTTCAGCATATCTTTACAATGTGACAAAATTTCATGATGAATGGACCAATAAAAATGGACAAAAATGACTTGGAAAAAATATTTTTACACTAACTTCCATGTTTTCCACCTGTTTTGGAGATACAAGAATATGTTCCAGCAGCAACAGCAGAATGTACTACATATACTACAAAAAGAATCTTATGATTCCTATAAAAGTCATCTTTAAGGTCTTCATAAAGAAATTCCATTTGCCTCAGTGCAACAAATACACCGTTTTTGCACACAGACTATTATAAATCACAACTGGTACAGATCCATATTCTCAACCAATAACAAACAAGGTCGTTTACTGACTAATGGGCAGCTGGTGGCCTAGTGGTTGGGGAGTTGCCACTGCAGGTAGAAGGTTGGGGGTCTGAATCCCATTATTTCAAATAAAACAGTGTTTTTTCACCATATCTGCATTCTAGTATAGAATGCCTAGTATAGAATACAGTATCCTGACTCCAAGCTGCCAGAACCAGTTTTTTTTGGCAAAATAAATTAAATGCATCATCCTCCAATCAGAAGACGTGGTCTGAACAAACCAGTGCATTGCAACCTGGAGCACAGTTTACAGAAAAAGGTCATTATAACTAATTTAACTTAGATACAAAAAACAACTATCCCACAGCTTGTTTTGACTTGTGCCATCTGTTTCTGGCATCACATCACAGAAAAAGCACTGGTTCTGCCCAGACGCCTGGAAATTGAGGCACAACAGGTTTCCACTACTGGTAAGTGACAGTGAAGTCAGTGCATTTCACTAATGCGTTTAACAGCACCGCTCCACTGGAATGGGCAACATGGGCACTTAAGAGCGAGAGGTGAATGAGAAGACCAAATAGCATTACAGATACTGCTGCCAACATAAAATAGGAAATGAAAACCTTTTACACATCAGCGGTCAATTCACAGACGTCGTAACCGATTTGCGCGACCAAGATGAGCATAACATATGCAGTATGTCAAAACACCTATGCACAAAATGACATCGCAACAGTCATAAAGATATCATGATTATGAAATAACATATTAAATGGTCTAATGAGCTAAACGTCAGAGAAAATAAATCAAATCCACAGTACCCTGAGGATTTGATGACATTCAGACACAAGAGCTTTAATGATACTTGGCCCGGAGTGTCCCATTCTGTTGGCAGTGCTCTCTATGGAGATTATACAAGCTGTGCGTGAGCAATTGAACACCTGTGCAATGAGTTTCTAAATTCAGCAATAAAAAGTGTTGTCCACATACTTTTGGACATATAGTGTACCTTCTGCTTTAGATGATTTCACTTAGTACCCCTTGCCATAAATGCCATTCCTTCAAGCAGCTTCATGAGAAGCCAAGAGAGGTGATTTCCAACAGCTAACAGCTTTGATGAAAATCTTTCTTTCCATCAAAATATCTTTATGTCGATGAAAAACGTACATTTTCTCTCTCTCTCTGTCTCTCTGTCTCTCTCTCTCTCCATCACCCTGCCTCTTACGGTCCTTACCTATCTCTCTTTCAATCTCCCTTCCTTCTCCACCTCTCTCTCTCTCACGCTCTCTCTCTCTCTTAGTAAACTGCTGCTGAACAAAGAGGCATTCAAACTGAGGCAGCTGCTGAAGAGGGAAGTCGTTTGGAGAATCTCTACAAATACCACACCTCCAGCACCTCCAGCACTGGGGCCGGGGTCAGTGCCCTCCACGTTTGATTTGAGCCCCAGAAGCCCCTCCAAGACACACACATGCACAAACACACAGAGCTGACATGCAGAGAGCAGTGGGAGGGAAAATATTTCATCCTCTTCGTGGGATGCGTGTGATCAAAGCCAGGCGAGAGTGTTACACTCCTGATCCACAATCAGAGGAAGCAAGAGTCCATACAGTAGCTGCAGGTCAACGGTGGCTATTGTGAGTAACCACATATATCAAAACCATTTCTATATATTTAAACTTTCCCAAATACACTTCATCAGTTTACAGTTACTGGCCGCAGCACAAAAAAGCCCCCTCTGGCTCAAACGACAGCTTAAGGAGACCAAAGGACCACCTCTGACCATAATTTCTGTGTGGTGGACCATTATCAGCATAGCAACCTTGTATTTTTCAGTGGAAAAGAATCATCTGAACCAAACTCAGTTACTGCACACAATATAAAACACATTTAAAATTAAATGCACGTTTCCTGTCTAGTTTTTATGAAGTCAGTGCTGCTTCCAGACTTCAGAGCTGTAGATTAGATCACCTAAGGTGCTGCATGCTCAGTATCCTCACACTGAGTCCTGTGGGTTGGAATGGTGTGGTCAGGGATTCGATCAAAGCTAAATTAGGTTTGTTTTTACAGAGATTTAGATCATCTCACGTGACTCCCATTGAACGGCTGACACTTTTACTCTTTTACTCACATGCCCAAGCGTACCATAACAGCCACCCTGTCATAACACACACACACACACACACACACACACATGCACAGCCACAAAAACCTGGAAAAGTCATTAACAAATCGAAGGCAGCAGACCCCAGACTGAACATAATAAGTAGCTATGAGTGAGTCCACATTATTGCAGCGTAGGAGGACTGGTGACTGGCCATATGGTTTTAGCACATAGCCTGGGCCTGAACCTGGACATGCAGTGGAGGATGACAAACAGAGCAGCCACTGGCTCTTCTAGCGCCCCAGGTAAACTCTGGCCAGAAGGGAGAACAACAGAGCAGCAAACCCTCTAGCACATGAATGAAAGCCCTATCTACAGCAGATATTAGAAATTGGGAAAAGTTAAAGGCAGCTAGCTATGACTGTGTTTACACATTGTTTTAACCTTTCCTAATATCATTCATGTTAAAGGGCCCATCTCTTACTATTTTATTGTTTACCCTTAGGTCCACTTATGATGTTTATTTGAGTCCAAGTACAAAGATTCACTTTCCACACGTTGTCCCTTAAAATGAAAGAGTCTGTTTTTGCTACTATGCCTGATATATTTAATGAGCCCTGTTCTGACTGCCTGACATGTATGCCTCATTCACAAAGCAGTCTGGACTGAAACACTCCTGGGGCTAAACTACTGTAAAGGATAAGAGAACATACATGTAAAATCATTGGGTTTCGATACATTTTGAAATGTTGACAGTCTTAATGGGTTACATTAAATTGTTTATTTAAAATAAGGGAAATTAGATTTTTGACGACATGGTCCTTTAACAGTGTTCACTGACCAATCATCTCGAATCACACTGATTATCCATTGCTGGAAGTAAATGCACCATATTAACAAATTTTAAAAATCAATTGTTCCGTATAGTGATACTGCATTTTTGCCATATTGCTCGCCCCTGCTGCTTTGAACATGAGATGATGAGAATGAGAAAAATATCACCACTGGTACTATTTTTGATAACTTATTATTGAACTAAAGAAGTTGAGATGACAGTAACTTCGACAGGTATGTACATGTTTACCCACAATTACCAATTCAGTGAACCCATGGATTACACTCCAACACTGATCAGTTAGGTTAAACTATTCCAGAACGAAAATCCCAAGACAATACAGTTGTAGAGTCAGAAATATGAAAGATTGAAAGCGAGTGGTTTGACCAACAGCTTGTCCTGGAATACAAGATTGTAGTCAGCCTTGATTTTGGCTATACAGTATTAACACTTACATGCTTGCACAGGGTCTCTCTACTGTAACCAAGTCTCTGTGTCACCAATTGGCGATGGATATTTAAAGATAGCAACCATTTCAAAACCATATTTAAAGATAGCAACCATACATTCACACCCAACATGACGATGCATCACAGAACCTGTCCAATTCATGACATTTGCGAAATATTAAACATTTCTTATGACTAAAAAGAAAAGAAATTGTTTAATATGAAACTAAGATCACTTGTGGAACACATCTAAAGTCAATGAGGAATATGCAGGAGAAAACACCTTAGATATTGAGGATAGTCGGCAAAAATCAAAATCTTCACAATTTTCTCCTTCAGGTGTAGCTAAACATGGTTGGAGTAGAAAGTTTGCTTAGGAAGGCTTTTATGTTGAAACTAATATGGCTAACAATATTGTGCATTTGCAGAAAAAAAATACATGTATAATCCTTTTACCTCAAGGTCACATCTGTGATATCCCCAAACAGAAGCTCATATAAATTAATTAGTATTGTGCAAACTGCCTGCTTAAACCTTGTCTCAACTGGTGTCGACTTGTTAAGTAATTTCTGACAGACTGTTTTCTGATGCTGTGTAACACTGTTATGTAGTAACACAGACAAAAGTATATCACAAAAAGCAAAACACAGTGGCATCAGTCATCTGGAAACCTGCACTGCTTTGCATTGAAACCACATAAGCAAGTCTATTTGAGAGTACTTAGTGCCACACAGTTTGACACTAGTTTGTGGGGATTTAGGCACACTATTTCCACGACTAGCAGCAACATCAACCTGCAGATTCCAGTCACACCTGTTTTAACTCCTGTGCTCAGTCACAGTGTGTAGCATGGGGTCTCCTTGACTTGGAGGGGGAATGTCTGCCTTAGCTTTGTAGCTCCAGTGCAAAACTAACAAAGCAAACATGTCCTGGCTGAACGGGTACATTTGAGAATAAATGAGTAAACCATGAGTTTGATTTTAGGCTACACATAGGTCTTACTTGGATTAAATGAGCAGAAATCAGGGAGAAGTGCAGCCTAAACAAAGCCTGCTTTCCCACTTGCGTTAGCCGGCTATGATGCAGCTGATGCTGACATGTTTATAGTGGAGGATGTGCTGGTTTGGCCAGGGAGAATCTGTCTGTCTTGGCTGCGAGCGAAGCCACGTGTCGAGCAGGAACACACCAGGGACGAACAGAGTGGCCAGCTGCGCTCTAACACACACACGCGCGCGTGCACACACACCCCAGTCAATGGTCACATAGAGTGACCATTGACTTTTCTTGCTTCTTTTACTCCTTACACATATGCACACACACACACACACACACACACACACACACACCCACACAAACACACACACAAACACGCACACACAAAAAAACACACACCCG
>JBBJLR010054111.1:0-11619 GCA_037577145.1 Brachypetersius gabonensis
ACACACACACACACACACACACACACACACACACACACACACACACACACACATACACACATATACACACACACACAGTGTTCCCCAGCTGGTGAATGGGAAATCTACCAAGACACAACGTAAAGTCACTTTCTTGAACTGGAAGAAGTTCTTTGCTGCTAAAGAATATCCCTTGCAGGTCAAGAGTTATGTAACATGCATTGTCTATAATAAAATTGTCTATAGTAGAATGTATTCTATAATACAACCTTATTGACTGCATTATATGGCTTTTATGCACTTAAAGGAATGGTTTGGTATAAAAGCACAAATTATTTCCCAAATAGTTTGTACTTTTGTCCATTTTGCCTTGATGCTCATGCAGCTACATGCACAAAACTCATCCATGCTACAATTGTATTGTTTGAGTTATGGTGTTTTAGGTTGACTACGTTTTTATATTGAACCGTTGCTGATCATTTGCACGTAGAAATCATACAATTAGATTCCAGCATTATTTGCTGTCCTCTTGACGGCTGATGCAACATTTGCACAATTTTTGCATGTTGCACGGTTTTACGCCTAGTTGTAGTCTATTGATATTTGTGTGTTGTGTGTCTTTTTGTACTTGAGCCATGCTGTCTTGTCTCACTGGATACTTGTGTATATATAACTAAGGGGAAAATTTTAAATTGACTTAATTTTGAAAACACATACACAAGTAAATTGGCGATGACATAACTGGAGGGAAATAGGTTTCCATTACATGTTAGATCCTTTAGCCTTGTAGCTCTTTAATAGAACATTAAAGAAGAAAACCAAGTACAGAACTTGTGTGTGTTTGGGTTCAGAGTAAAACTGTTTCCCTGAAGACATGCTGTTCTGTTCTTTCTCTTTCCTGCACCCCTGCTGGTCCGGCAGTGGGAAGGCGTGGGCAGACGAGGGCAGTAACCTGGGCCCTGATCGGCATGCGCGTGACGTAGAGAGCCTGGACCGTTACGCTCTGGAGCGCTGGGAGGTGATCCTGCACTTCATGGTGGGCTCCCCCAGCGCAGCCGTCAGTCAGGACCTGGCCCAGCTCCTCACCCAAGCTGGCCTTATGAAGAGGTACGACACTGCCACACACTTCACAGGCCTCTGCCGAGCTTTGTTTACTAAAGATGCTGCAGTTATAACTTTTTTTGCAATTTTCTTTACAGCCAAATAAACTGATAGTGGTGTTTAGGCCAATTTTATTAGCTTTTTAAAACCCAAAGCTCACACTGTGTGGCCTAAATGAAAAACACGTTTCCAGTACTCTCCAACAGTTGCAATTTAAATAACATTATTTTCCTTTTAATGACCCAATGTGGCATTTTAAAATTGTAAATGAAAAATCAATTGCTTTTTTAAATAACACAAATAAAGAAGTGCTCAGTGGAGGGTTAGAGGCAAATAGCCTGATTAAATCACAGCACAGATCTCAGGGGTCCTCCATTAAGTTTCAGAAAATATGGGGCTCCTTTTTCCGTCTGGTTAAGAGGATGAATCTCCCACTCATCCCTGACTGAAGTGACTCCTGGGGATCTGTGGATTGCGAGCTGACTGTTTTGGTTTTGCTTTGTTTTGGTTGTTTTGTTGGGTTGTTAGTAATCAATAGTCATAATTTATAAATATAATGTAAAGCCCTTTATGAAATGAAAGGCTGTTGGGGAAATGGGCAGCTTTCACTCATCAGCTTTTTCTGTGGAGGCTCCAATAATCTTTTCTTATATAATAAGAAATATAATCCATATAAAAAATATAATCCAAATAATCCAATATATATATATATATATATATATATGATATAGATGTAGATATAGATATATATAGGACAAAAATAGGCGTAAAGAGATTTTAATTTAGTTTGAGTTTTCAATTAATCAAAAACATACAGAATAAACATAGATATAGATATATATTAGTTATTACTATAATAATAGAAAATGTCACACACATTGTGTGTATATATGTATGTATATATATATATAGAGAGAGAGAGAGAGAGAGAGAGAGAGAGAGAGAGAGAGAGAGAGAGAGAGAGAGAGAGGGGACAAAAATAGGAGTCAAGAGATTTTAATTCAGTTTATTTGAGTTTTCAACTCATCAAAAACATACAGAAGAATACACCAGACTTACAACAGACATTACATTATGGATCAATGTGATCTGTTTTATATGATAATGGTAAGTCCTCACTGAGAACTGAAATAGTTTCACATGTATTGCATTGTTTCAGCTGAGATGACAGAATAACATGAAGTGCTTTCCTGTGCTGCACTGTTTACTCCTGTCTTTGCTCTCAGCGAGGCTGGTGACGCTCCATGTATCACTTCAGCTGGCTTCCAGTTCCTCCTGCTGGACACGGCCTCTCAGCTCTGGTACATCACTCTGCAGTACCTCAACACCGTGCAGGTTTGTCTGCCAGGGATACTGGCTCTGTTCGCTCAGTGACGCTTACTCTGAAATGAAATGAATTCGACTCCCTTCTGCTGTTTGCTATTTTTGAGTAGTCATGTTTCACTGAAAATATTTTTAACGTGCTCATATGATATGGTTTCTTGCATTTCTTCACATTTCTTGCTCCTTCATATCCATTAGCGTTAAATCACCGGTGCCTTTAAGACTTGTATATCGAAATGATCCCTTTTCTGAATGACACTCATCTGTTTTGGCTTTAAAAAGCAGAACGGGGTGAAATACAATATGTGATATATAGTCAATATATATTATAACTTGATAAGGATTAGGACATCTGTAGGCTGAACAGGTGGACATCGAGAAAACAGTGAAGGGCAGTTTTTGCAGTTTAGTTTCCTTATGTGGACTTTATGGCGCTTGTGAATGAACATTTTGGAATTCATTATGGCTGTGATGTCGTAGCCTCTAACACAATTTCATATTACCACCCAGTCAGTTTATCCTCCTTATCCAGATAGAAGTGTGCGGCGCGTTGTTCCTGCAGGCAAACTGTGGTGTTGTATTTTCAGACAGAAGCAAATGCATCATTGCAGCCTTCCAAAATATCTAAACCTCCAAAGGGTGTGGCTAAATGGCCTTATGTCTCTGCCTATTTCAGTCTGAACTGCTTCGTTTGTCCTGTCTGGGCCACTTTCTGTGCAATACATGGCAGCCAATCGGAACAAAGGTCATTTGCATATATCTATCCTAAAAGCACAGTAACAAAATCTATTTTACATTTAGTCAGGTCACGTATATGTAGCCCATCACCGTACACAAAGGTCATTCAATGTGCTTTACAGGAATAGACTGCAGTTTAAGCAAAAAAATAGGAGGAAGTAAAAAAATAAAAGAATAAATGGAAGAAAATTATACATAGAAAATCAATACAGAAAGATTGAAAGCGCAATGTAAGTGCAGATATTTACACCAAGTTTAAAGCAGTATTTAAGGTGTATTGAGAAGTTGGAAATGGTTATGTAAGTGTAAAATAATTCAAAAACATTTATTAAACAACTCTTTCCCCACTCATCAGACTCCTTAACAGCTGACAGAGTATAATTAATGCTTTAAGCTCCTTTGCACATCCCCGTCATCTACATCACTGTAATCAGCCCTTTTGCACATTTCCTTCATTTACTAAATGCACAGTTAATATCAAAGTATTTACTAACTTGTTTGTATATAAAACTCTCTCTACTGTTCATGTGACAAATGTTCAGAGACGACTCTTCACTTTTCTTCTTTTTTTTTTTTACTGTTTGTAGTGTGGGTGTGTGGGTGTGTGGGTGTGTGGGTGAATGCACAGGTTGCTATTATTTTCTGAACTATTGCAGACTCACACAAATTAAAAAAAAAAGAACCGGAAAAAAAAATGGTGCAGTCCCCCCGCCAACCCCAACCCCAACCCCAACCCCCCCCCCCCCCCGGCTGTATATATGACTAACATCATCAGTGGATATCAGATGGAAAATAAAATACAAGAAAAATGTAAAAAATGAGGCTTTTTTTAATAAATAACAGCCTGTTTCTCACATGCTACTCTCTTTGCCCTTACAGTCTAGAGGGATGGACCTCGTGGAGATTCTGTCCTTCTTGTTCCAGCTGAGTTTCTCCACTCTTGGCAGGGTTCGTACAGAGCTATTTTTCATTCGAGATATCTTCTGTTTAAGTTCTAACACCAGCTGTGTGGGTGAAACTAATCAGCAGTGGTACAGTAGCCATTACTTAAAGTCCTGATTAGACAAGTAGATCCTTCATTGTGTTTGTGGGAAGTACTTTTTGTTGATTTTCTTTTTATTTTCGCTGTACTGAAGGACTATTCAGTGGAGGGCATGAGCGAGTCTTTGCAGACCTTTCTGCAGCACCTGCGCGAGTTTGGCCTGGTTTTCCAGAGAAAGGTTGGTCGTTGTGAACAAAAAAACAACTTGAATCCTGTTACCCTCTCATAATAATACTCACACAATGCTGTGTAATGCCTCATCCGTTTGCATTTAGAACAGCATGTATTCTGTACTTGCATGAAGAATGCTGAGAAATGTGTTCTGGTAGGTAAGTTGCTCTATACAGTAAAAAAAAGTGTTTTTTTTTTGCACATTCTCCTGTTTTTTTTGCAGAGGAAGTCGAGGAGGTATTATCCTACAAGGCTGGCCATAACTCTAGCTGCAGGTGTCACTGTCAGTTCTTCCTCCTCCTCCTCCTCCTCCTCCTCCTCCTCCTCCTCCTCCACTGCTTTGAGCGCCACACCCGGAACAGGAGACTCTGGCTTCATTGTGGTGGAAACCAACTATCGTGTGTATGCGTACACAAGTACGTATGTTGGATTTCTTTTCTACACATTTTTGTCCCTGGAGGTTTGATGTTGAGGGGTGTTATTAAGATAAGATAAACCTTTATTTGTCCCACAAGTGGGACATTTGAATTGTCACGGCAGAAAGTGGACAGAAACAAGAGCAGCAAAAATGAATAGTAATACAAATGTGTGCTATGCAATCTAGGATGATAAAGATAGAAAAAAAATACAAATATGTGTGTGTATTGTAAAATATATATTATATATATATATATATATAGTACAGGCCAAAAGTTTGGACACACCTTCTCATTCAGTGTGTTTTCTTTATTTCCACTATTTACATTGTAGATTCTCACTGAAGGCATCAAAACTATGAATGCACACATGTGGAGTTATGTACTTATCAAAAAAGGTGAAGTGTGTGTGTGCGTGTGCGCGTGCGCGTGTGTGTGTAAACTTATATATGGATGTATGTAAGTGTGTATATATGCACATAGCAATAGAGTGGATATATAAAGAAATTTTGCATTCCGTTGAACTGACTTTAGTCAGCCACATAATTTTCACATAAGCAAAATATACATCGACACTCGATGGTCTTTGTTTAATGACAGTAATTTTGTTCATGTACTATGTTTTGTTGATCTTGAAATGCTATACAGAATTGTATTTAATTCAATACAGAAGTTTAGAATTTTGTAGTTAACCCTACAAAAGGAAACTTGAATGAGCAATAAACTGGAATCCAACAGAGAGACCCTCATGAAAGAAAGAAGAGAGAATTCTGTGAGAAAAATGGCCATTAAACCACAGAACTGCAGAAATCTAAATAACTGAGTACCTGAATACCTATTTCCTGACGTCTTCATTTTTTCCAGTGTCTTTGTTTATGAATACATACTTAAGAATTTTCCACTTGCATATTATTGAAAATTTTTTCTGACTAGGCTGTTTAATGAAGGTCTTTGCTTGGGCTCTGTTGTTTAATGATTTTGTCCTTAATCATCTTCGCCTGATTACTGCTTGTTGTGTGAAATCAATTTCAATATTTTATGTCAGCAGATGCAATTTACCAAAGATGCAAAGTTTGTTTTTATTTTTTGCAGCAATAACGTCTGGAACCATAATTTTTGCTTATACTTACGACTACTTACTTTTCAAGTTCATTCATGTCAAAAAGGCCGTCTGAGTGTAAAACTGAAGCAGATGCATGAATTGGAGGTGTATTAAAACACAAGCAAAAGCAAAATAATTAAATTATTTTAAAGGATTAAAAACATTTGAGAAGGCATTTAGTGGGTTTTAATGTATTGCCAGTTGTGATATAATCAGTTAAAACAGGTAGAAATGTAGTATACAACTGTCTCTGTATCATGGGGTCCTGTTTGGTGGGGCCTTTGCAAGCCTCTACAAATTAAACAGAGGAAAATAACCTCTCGTTAGTGCTGAGATGAATAAAAAGTGCATTTTTATGTCTCTCTTAGACTCTGAGCTGCAGATTGCTCTGGTTGCACTCTTCAGCGAGATGCTCTATCGCTTTCCTAATGTGGTCGTGGCCCAAGTCACCAGGGAGTCTGTGCAGCAGGCTATCGCTAATGGTATCACTGCACAACAGGTACGAGACCCTGCAGTCGTGTATAGTTTGGAGTAGATCTGTAATAGCTTTTTAGGAGTTTTAACAAGAGGGTTTACCGGCCTTAGTCATGACTTTCCCCTACAATACACTTAATGATTAGTGATTCTTATACAACACTTGGTTCAAATTTCTGATTAATAAAATGTAAACGGAGTCATTCAGGGCGGTTCAGTCTGTTCTAGAGAAACTTTCAGAGTCAGGATCGTTTACAGTGGTGGTTTTTAAAAAGCTCCATCGATTAATTATATGAGTAGTTATACATTTGCCAAAACATATATTTCTAAATACCTGTGTGTCAAAGGAGTGCATGCAAGGCTTTATGGGGCAAAATAGCACTATAAAAACATATATATATTTTTTTTTTTTTCCTCCAGATTTACCACTATTTTAAAATCAGCATCTAGACTCGCGTTTTAATTTTTGGATGGTAAATAAAACGACGATATTTGTGTTGTGGACATTATGACTCCTGGTTTGCTTCACCACCACTGCTGTTCACCATTTCATCCAATAAATGAATAACATTAATAATTGAAAAAATTAATAACAGAAGTTGATTTGAGTCAATTTTTCAATAACTAATAAAATTTGGTGACATTTCTGAAAAGCTGCAGTGTTTTTTTCTTATTTTTTGGGTTCCTTTTGTTCCCTATGATCTGTAGATCATCCACTTTTTAAGGACGAGGGCACATCCTGTTATGCTCAAACAGGTACCAACAAAATCTTTTAATTCACGTCTCAAGTTTTGTTTTTTCCACCAGAGGACAAATACTGATACCGTTTCAGCTTTCAGTGAAATAAACACATGTATCTTTTATTTGCTCTTCTTTCAGACTCCTGTGCTTCCCCCGACTATCACGGACCAGATCAGACTGTGGGAGCTTGAAAGAGACCGGCTGCAGTTCACAGAAGGTAAGAGAGTTTCTTTCAGGTTTCTTTCAACCACATCATGTGAAATCTACTTTCCACATCAAAGCAGGCTAGCTGATAACAGCATGATTGCCATGATAATATGGGAGAACACAATATAATGTAATGGCTCACATTCAAGAGCTGAAAGCATGTAAAGAATGTAGTAAACCCCTGTTTCCATAAAATGGGACGCTGTATAAAATGCAGAAAAACATAATGTAGTACAAATTGTGTAAACATTTATTTGATGCAATGCAATATGAATCCATATTTAATAAGCCAACACGCATGCCTTTTTTTTTCTTTTTCTGAAAAATAAATGCTCGTTTTGAATTTGCTGCCAGGGCAGCAGACACCTGGTGAAACACCTCACAGCTAATTAGGGTAAAAATAGGTCAGCAACATGATTGGGTTTAAAAAGAGCATCCCTGAGAGGCTGAGGCTCTCAGAAATAATGATGGGGACAGGCTCACCGATCTGTGGTGAAAGACTGCATGAACAAACCTTTCAACGTAAAACTCATTTGGGGAATTCATCCTCGTTAAACACAGATTATGTAGAAATCTCTGTACATGTGGCACAAGGCTGAAAAACAGTATTGGATGGGCGTGATCTTCGGGCCGTCAGATGGCACTGCATTAAAAACAGACCTGATTATGTGGCAGAAATCAATGGAAGCAAAAAGGGAAAACTCCTGAAATCCACTACCTGTGGATACAGTTTGTCACTGTGTCCACAAATGCAGGTTAATACTCTGCAAAAAAAATAACCCGAAGATAACCGTGATCCAGAAATGTCATTGTCTTCTCTGGGTTCGAGCCCATCTAAGATGTACTAAGTGGAAAATTGTCCTGTGGTCTGACAAATTCAAATCCTGAAACAGTATGGAAATCATGAACTTGGTGTTCTCCGGGCTAAAGAAAGGAGATCAGTGCACAACTGTCCGTGATGGTACAGGGGTGCATTAGTGCCTTTAAAAGTCTGTGACCCTGATGTGAGATAACTCTACAAATTAAACAGAGGGAAAATAACTGCTCACTAGTGCTGAGTGGAATTAAATGTGCTTGGGTTGCTTGCTAGGAAACACCATTAATAGTGAATGACAGCTACAGGTTTTGGAGCAACATATGCTTTCATCCTGATGACGTCTTTTTCAGGGAAAGCTGATTTCAGCGAGACAATGGCATGTTCTACAACTGCATGGCTCCATAGTAGAAGAGTCTGGGTGCTAATTTGGCCCACCTGCAGTCCAGACCTGTGACCCATTGAAACCATTCAGATCATCATGAAATGAAAAATGCTGCAAGAAACCCTGAACTGTTAAGCAGCTGAAATCCGGTTTCATCTGTATTAACATAAAATCCTGTATAAACAGGTGTGTAGACGATTTCAGAACTCCAGCAGTTGGTCTTCGTAGTTCCCAAACATTTCCAGAGTGTTGTTAAAAGAAGAGATGATGCAACACAGTGGTAAACGTTCGCCCCCTGACAACGTGTTGCTGGCATCAAATACAAAGTGAGCATGTGTTTTCCAAAAGACATGAGAATTTTCTCAGTTTCAGCATTTGATATGTCTGCTTTCTTTGAACTAAACATGGGTTTACATGATTTGCAGATCATCACATTCTATTTTCATTCCAACTTTTTTGAAATACGGCTTGTTCAAAAACATATCACTATGCAAGCTCATCGTGAACACCCACAAATCTAACCTAACCCAGACGAGGCTTTGATGATGATAAATGTATTTAACGCCCTAAGACCTGTAATTCATGTGCTAAAATGTAAAGGCACTAAACCATCCATTTTAACACAAAGCCAGAAGAAATGAAGCCTAGCTCAGGATGCAAATCTGGGTCCCTAGCATTTAAAATACACTGTGTGCCTTCGCTTAGTTACCATGGAGACTTGAGAATTGAGGGAACATTCATTCAGGTTTGTGAGAATGATGCAGCTGTCAGCAGATCATGTATACCTTAACTGTAGCGTGCTTCAGAGCTGCCTAGAGTTTCAACCAAATTCTGCTGTATTTACTTTATCCAAAAAAAACCAAACAAATTTTCACATTTTTCTCCCCATAGCCCAAAATTGATCAGCCAAATCATGTCTGGCATTTGAGATCTTTCTCTTAAGGTTTGCACTGGAGATGCATAACTACTATACATTAATCTAAGATTAATGGGAGATCATGTCCCACCAAATTACTTTGATTTAGATCTGCAAAATTTGGCAACTATTCTTTTTAAAGTAGTCTTTAACAGATTTGATTGTGTGGTTCGTGACACAGTAGGACACACTCTTATCTATCAGCAAAAGAACACTGATACAACTGCCAAAAAATGTACTTTAGTCTGATGTAAACTGTCTTAGCTGTCGGCAGCATCACTGTGGTTCCTAGGGAAAAAATGGAACACTTGGTCAATCACTTCATCTTTAATCTTCGTCTGTGAGCTTCGTCTCTCGGGTCCAGATCCAGTTGATCCAGCATTTTCTAACATACTGATACCTGGTATCAGATCTCCACCACAAAGGTGCTGCGTATCTACACCACGGCTGGATAGCAGAGCCGTTAAATATTAACCTCATGTGCCCATCATACGAAGCTAGTGATCTTAGTTATCACCGGAGGCAGGTAGTCTAAAGCCAGACTCAACTGAAAGCAGTATTACTTTTATAAAAATAAGCACTAAAACTACAAGCAACTTTCCAAAAAATGAGTTCTAGAACTGCAGTGGAGCTTCAGAGGTGAAAGCCAGCATAAGAGAATGAAACGAAATCTGTTAAAGAAAATATGCAACTTAATAAAGTTTCATAGCTAAAGGCAGACATTTCTAACAACAACAGGACTTACTAGGAGTCATCAAAACAACTGATCTCGGATTAGTCTCCTCTGTGTGCATGATGGTGATGGTCACAAAAAACTGATTCTAGATCTTTTATTCCTGAAGTGGTTCACAAAAACATGCCATGTGGTCTAAACATCCTCCCTTCCCTTTTATTCATTTGTATTGCTTATACCGTGTCATGCTGTACCCTAAACCAGGTCCAGAAGTCTGTTCCACCTTAATGAAGAGCTGGATGAGTGAGTTGAGAGGAGTTTGGGGCAGGTGTGCTTATAGAAAGATTTTGGGTGACCATTGACCTCTAGTGTTCGTTGGCCACAAACTTCAGTTCTGAACTAATTAAGGCAGGTTTAGACCCCAGACATGTCCTGGCTGAAGTAGAAAATTGTGTAAATTAGATTTTCCGTCAAACAGTTAAGTGTAATAACTGCTAAACCACTTGATTTCAGAAGCTGACTTCTGGGCATGTACGTTTTGAAGCAGGAAGCTTTAATGGCCTCATGCGATTGATGGTATTATGATTGCCTGACTTGCTACAGTAATCTTCCGTTTGAAGTGGTAAATGGCATATTTCGCATATGTAATTTGGTCAAGTGCAAGTTGAATATGTGCTTGGGATGACTCTTTTATGAGCCTGGAAACAATGCCTGACTCATAAAAGCTCCTGAGCAGATTGAAGTCTCCGCCAGACATCTTTTTTCCCCTCCTCTTGAATGACGCCCTGTGACCTTTGAATGTCAATGGCACTCAGGCATAGTTGATCGATAATTAGCATTTTCACCGATGGTGGCTTTAATGGTAATGCTGATGCTGTCGAAAGCTTCTCCTTTCTCCTCACCCTCCTCTGTTCCTTCAACCATTTTGTTTCAGGAGTATTGTACAACCAGTTCCTGTCTCAGGCTGATTTTGAGGTTTTGCGGGACCGAGCTCAGGTTGGTGACTAAATTTATCCCTTTTTTTCATTTCTTCCTGTGATTATATCGCCATTCGCAGCTGGTTTATTCTCTCCATGACCTTCTGCTGCCGTTTTAAATTTGCCACATGGATCCATGAATATTACTTCACACCATTTTGCCCTTTAAGTGGTGCCCTGTATGTCCCCAGTGTCCCCTGTTATGCCTCTATAGACTGTCTGATTTCAGCTTATAAGATCATTAAAAATCACAGTGTCATGGATCTAATAAAATTTGCTAAAGCGTGTGTGTAGATGTACGATGGTGTGTGTGAAGGTGTGTAGATATGCAATGGTGTGTATGAAGGTGTGTATGAAGGTGTGTATGATGGTGTGTATGATGGTGTGTGAAGGTGTGTGTGAAGGTGTGTACGATGGTGTGTGTGAAGGTGTGTACCATGGTGTGTGTGAAGGTGTGTGTGATGGTGTGTGTGATGGTGTGTGTGATGGTGTGTGTGATGGTGTGTGTGATGGTGTGTGTGAAGGTGTGTAGATGTATGATGGTGTGTGTGAAGGTGTGT
>JBBJLR010054122.1:0-11619 GCA_037577145.1 Brachypetersius gabonensis
TGCTACAGAATGAATGGAGACAAATTCCCACAGAAACTCCAGAATCTGGTGGAAAGCCTTCAGAGAAGAGTGGAAGCCGTAAAGAAGGATTAACTCCATATTAAAGTCTATGGATTTGAATGTAATGTCATTAAAGTCCCTGTTGGGATAATGCGCAGGTGTCCCAATACTTTTGTCTATATAGTGTATTCGACAGTTTTAAGGCCCAAACATAATAACTTCAAATTAACTCTGTACCAGACTGGAAGCCAGTGCAAGAACCTGGGAACTGGAGTGATGTGATCTCTCCTCCTGCTACAGTGCAGTAAAACTGAGGTGCAGAAACATGCCCCCACTCAAAAGATCTTAAAGCTGAAATATTTCTCTCATTGTCATGAAGTGAAGGTCACAGCAAATCTGGTTAAAAAGTCTTTCGCTTGTACTATAAATGGTTCACATTCATAGGCAGCACTACAAAGAGGCTTGGCCTCCAGAGGAACAATTAGTGTTGAGCTTCTGAGAAAAAACAAGGGTTGATTTGCATCCGTTCATAAGGGACTGTTGAAAACTTTTGGGCCCTTTGAAGAACGCTGCTGTCTTCCTTACATAATTAAGGCTCAAATTGTGCAATGGACGCTCTTGCTGCGTGCGCCGCGCTCACGTGAGCTGCACTGACCTCGTTAGGATCAACAGACGAACCCCAAGCCGAGCAGGACTGTTCTGGAGAACGCTTTTCTCTATAAAGAGCTTGTGAACGTTTAAAAGTGTTCACATACACCTTCAACATCCCTCATGGACAATAACTATAATTTGCAAGTAGTCAAAGGATTTTACACACACTGAGATTTTCACATTAGTCACTTAAATATTTCCTACAAATACACTCAATATTCTTTTTTTTAACAAATACAGTATTTTCACTATTTGATATTTTTTTTCTTTCCTACTGACCTACAAAAGCCTCCTAATATAATTATAATTATAAAGATAATGAGGGTCTCCAGGCCAGTGTTAGATATTTAAGGAGCTATTTAGTGCTGAAACAGTAATGAAGGCATTTAAAGTTAAAGGACAGTCTAGAGTTTGACTCTGTTTCACCAACAACTAGTTAATAGGAGTCAGACCTGCACTGTTACAGATTCTCTCCTCTTAGAAAGGAAACTGCCTTTATTTCACACATTTTCATTTAGAGTTCAACCAACAGCTTTCCAGTTTAACAATAACAAATGCAGATTTTGCAATAAAGTGATAAAAAAATGTTTTACTGGTTGTGTACATGAAATAAAAGTGGCAAGAGTCCACACCTCATGATCATGTTCTGTCCAAACATGTTTATCAGAGAGGATTGATAATTTTAGAAGATTTAAAGCTAAACAGACTACGCCCACACATTTGCATCAACAGAATCCATCCCTTCTCTCTGTTCTCCAGTGTTCTTCTCTTTATTTTCATCTCAGAAAAGCAGGTTTGGTTTATTTCTGTACAGTAGCCTCTATTGTTCTGCTCCTGCCTCTGCGTCCCTAATCCTCCACATCCTTCCCCAGTAATCCCATCATTCTATTCCAAACCAGTTAGCTCACAGGAGGAAGACACTTACTATGAAAGCGAGGCTGCAACAAAACAAACAAAATGCGATTCTTTTTCTGCCAATTCTTTGTGACGAAGCAACACTTAATGCCACCTTCTTATAACCTCCACCCTGAAACCCAGGGGCCTTTCTGGGCATTTAAAGATCAGGGATCAGTTCATTGTAGGATTATTTTAGCATGAGACCCAGCAACCACCCCCCACCCACCATACACACCCAAACACTCTCACCCACGTACATTTTTTTTAAATTAAACCTATTAAAGTGCTATTTTTAATCCCTTTCCATGTAAAAAAGACATTAATGGTCCAATATTTTGATGTAATTCAGCTCTTTTACTACAATTAACATTCATATTAGTTCTGATCGCTGTTTATTGACTACAGTTTCTATTTCTCATCTCTGAAATACATTATATTTCTTTATTTGAGTGAAGGTAGTGTGTTTAAAAATGATAAGACTCTGTGAAACCTTGTCTGGAGTCTGTTTAGGGGGGCAGGGAATGAATTTGGAAATTCAGCTCAGGTTTCGTCTCAGCTTGGTCTGTTAAGCTGGTCAAAGAATAATGGAGAGTTGAGAATATCTGGGGGACATTTATAACTTAACCAAATATTATATATCTATACATATACCATGAAAGGTCTTTGCACACCACAGTGTTTTCCCACTTATCTATTTATTTCACAAGCTGCAGATTTTTATTCCTGTTAAACTGGAAAGTTGTTGGTTGAACTCTAAATGAAAATGTGTGAAATAAAGCCAGTTTCCTTTCTAAGAGGAGAGAATCTGTAACAGTGCAGGTCTGACTCCTATTAACTGGTTGTTGGTGATTTAGAGTCAAACTCTAGACTGTCCTTTAACTTTGAATGCACTCCTCACTGTTTCAGCACTTAATAGCTCCTTAAATATCTAACATTCATCTTGAGATACACAATTATATTAAGGGGCCTGTTGCAGGTCCGTTGTAAGAAATAAAACATATGACATTTTCTGGCTGACAAAGGAATTCATATGGTGAGCATACAGTAATTCAATCATTGAATATTGAATATAAACAGTGTAAAACAGTCTAGAATCGGTGTTTACCCTCAGAATTCAGAGTGTATCAGTAAACACTGATTCAGTAAATATAACCGGTATTATATAATCGGTGTTGGTTCTCCTACATGCTCTCCGGAGCCCCGCCCTCTGCGGTTCTCCCCACCCACTTGTGGGCGGAGACTATCCTGAAAGTTCTCCGGGTTCAGAGAACTTACTTCTGTTTTTTCGGTTTGTTTCTAAAACCTAAAATAAATTTGTTACACAGCAACAACAAACAAAGCTCAGCATGATATCTGACACCTAGAGCATCAACACAAACCGGGATAACCTTCATATAAGGAGTCGTTTTAGCATTTGAGGATGATTTAACGTTTGTTGCGCTTCCGACACTGAACGATGCCGCTCGCAGGGTTAGACACTGTATCAGCTTCAAGATTCTACTTCTCACTTTCAAGAGACTTTATAACCAGAAACTCTGTATCTTTCTGATCTAATTCACATCTGCAGACTTTCTCATGCTCTCAGATCCGCCAGTCTCCCTGTACCTCCTGCGCTTTTGGGTTCAGAAGCTTCAGTCATGCTGACCCCCATATTTGGACATTTCTTCCACACGTCATTCTATTATTGAGTCCCTTCCAGTCTTTAAGTCCCTTAACTCGCTTATTCTGTCTGGATCTAGTGCTAACGGCTTCTGCTTTTACATTATTTTAACTCAATATGCTGCATTTTATGTCCAGTAACGCTGTTGTACTCTGTTTATGTGTACTGTAAAATGCATTATTTTCATTATTGTTATTACTATAACCATGTAAAATAGGTCACATCTCAGCAGAACAGACCTGGTTACAGTTCTGGGACAGACTGATGTCTTTCTATTGGCTTCTGCATTAGAAATGTATCTTAAGGAGAAGGAAAACAGTGTTTCTCCCTCCCTGCGGTGAGGCACTGTACATTTTATATTAGCAAACAGCCTTTTCATGTATGCAGATGGAATATCTGAGCACGTATGAGAAAACGAATGAGACTACAAGGCGTACTGGATGCGTTTTGTATTGTTTTCTGAGGCTCTTCACAGTGTGTGTCTCCAACACGTGGACCTTACCTGCAGAAACGTGTACAGCCGAACAGCAAGCATGAGCTCACTGAGGCAAAAACGCAGCGCAGGCGTGAGCCCAACCTTGCTGGAGGGAGAAAGCATGGCCTGTTTGTTTGTTTATTTATTTATTTGTTTGTTTTTCAGCATTACCTCTGGGTTGAGGGTTGTGGAATCAGGAGAATATGGTCATCACCAATGCAGAACTATCTTCACCTCCGTCATCAACGTTGTGATCGTCGTCATCATCATTAACGATGTCTTCATTATCATCACGGATAGACATCGCCATAGCAACCAACGCTCCAAACCAGGCAGAAACTGTGCTTACAGAATGAATGGAGGTCATCAGAGCAGAGGCAGGTCATTTACAGAACGGTGCAAAAGTCTTAGGCACCCCTTGAACATAATATTTCAAACTAGTAAGATGAGTAGTGAGTATTTTAACCTTAATATTATCAAATATACTGAAAAATCAAATACCATTACACAGAGATGTTATGTTTACCATGTAAGTGTGTGTTTCTGATGGACGGCCAGTGTTTCTTGGTTTGACTCCATCAGTCCTTCATTAAATTAAATATGGAGATACTGATTTAACAAAAGCAGCTTTTTACTGATTTCTTGTTTCTTTGCATGTATTCTAATGTTAAATTTGCAGAAAAGCACAATATCAAAATTAATTAAAAAAATAATTGAAATTAATTTAAACAATTTACACTGGCGACCAAGACATTTGTACTGCAGGTTCAGATACTAAAAACCCTCACCAGTATTTTGGACCTGAAAACCCCACCACTACATCCTATCTGAGATGTTCAAAGCTTCCAAGATGCTGCTTCTGTGTCTTCAGCATCCATTTAAAGCTGAGTCTGGATCATCAACCAGGTCTGGGAATCAACAGCTGCTTCTGTGGGACTACCGAAGGTTTTTGTCACCCTCTGGTGGAGGATCTTTCTACACCATTTTCCAAAAGCAGAAAAACATAAACATAAATGCCTTTATTATATCCAATGTGCTTTACAGGAATAGAACTAAATGATCAATGAATAAAGAAGCATAACAATAGCTGGAGATAGAAATAAGTAAAATAAATAATAGGAATGCATAGAAAATCGATAAAAGAAGACAAAGTGCAGTGGAATTGTAGGTATTTAAAAGAAGCTGGATGAGAATAGTGCAGTGTTAGCAGCTTTTTAAAGCCCCAGTCAGTGCAGATCTGATTCTGAGGGGCGGTTGGTTGGACAGCATAGTGGATGAACACAATTTCACCAGGTTAAGTTTAACATATTTTCTCCACTAGCTGAGCAGCTCCTGCAGACCTAAGAAACCCTCCAGGATCAGAAACAACAAACATATCAGAGATGTATTTAAAGCCCAAACCACAAAGTGGCCTGTACACAATTAGTAAGGCTTTAAAATCAGTTCTGTACTGACCTGAGATCTGGAGTGGCGCAATCTCTGGCAGCAGTGTTTTTGAATGAGCTGGAGCTCTATTGGGATTCCCAGGGAGGAAAGCATCCTCCCTGCTGGAAATAAAGGTGTGGACACAAAGTCTGTAACTTCTTAAGTTAAATCTCCATCCATGACCATGCCAATGTTTTTCACATGGGTGGATATCTTCAGTGCTCTAGGTTCCAGGTGGGCTCAGAGAATTCATCTTCCCTCTCTGTTTTCCACACAGGATCGTCTCCGTTTTGTCTTTAATTAACCGGAGAAAGTTTGATTCATCCAGTTATGTACTTTCCTGAGTTGTGATAGGACACAGCATCCCCTTTAAGAAAGACGAAGCATGTACAGGTTGAAGAGGACAGGTGTAAGAATGGACCCTTGGGAAACTCCATATCCAGACAATTCAGACAAAATAATCTAAAACCTGAGACCCAGTTTTCAAGTTTGTCTGGCAGAATGTTATGGTCAATAGTGCCACAGGCTGCAGCACCAGTACAGTTATTTTCCCTGCATCTGTATTAAGGCGAGCACCATTTAGTAACTTAACAAGAGTAGTTTCTGTACTATGATGTTGACAGAAACTCGACGGATAGTCACCAAAGCAACCAGTTGCGTCTGGGTAGCTTTTAAAAGCATACACTATTTGACTAAACAGATTTTTAACTGAATTTTCGGTATAATATTTTCACGGTACTGTACATGTTGTATCACGTAGGACTGTCTGTAGAGCAAACTCCCCCAAGAAGATGTTTAAGTTTTACTCTACTGTGCACAACATTAACACTGAACTACCCGGAGGAAGCAAGGACTAAATTCCACAGGTTTCAAATAATCTGCCAGAACAATCCAGGTGTTAGAACGATGAAAAAGATCTGGTTTACTAGAACATTAACCAAAAACCCTCCAGAAAGATGAATATTAAGTGTTTAAATCTTGAGGAAATTACAGTTAGCAGAAGATTGTTGGACATCTTCTGTTGGAACCTCCATACCCTACCTACAGGGGGCAGTCTCCCTGGAGCAACTTGCTCAGGAACCCAATGGTGGCTTGCTGAAGGTAAGTTTCGAACACATGACCTCTTGGTCCAGATGTCCTACCCACTAGGTCCTACCTACTAGGCCATCACCATATAATTCCACTTATCTGAAAACTCACTGTTATTTATTACAGCCTTCAAATAGCTGCGTTTAAACATTTAGAACATCATTTTAGAATGCAAAATAATGATTCCAAACTTAGTGTACAAATAATAGTGTAAAATCCAACTTTTTATAACACCCCTAACGTTTTTGCAGATTTCTTGTCCTGACTTTGATTTTGGTCTGAACAATCTAAAGGGCTACTAATTAAAAAAAAGCATTAAGAAAACAAATAATGAATTTTCTATAAATAGGAAAAAAAAAAACGTTTATGTATGTTTTTGAGGCACATCTGCATTTGAAATAAATATCAGTAAATAAACACACCAGTCGTGTTCATATGTTCATTTATTTTACTATTACCATCATTTTAACTGATCCTCGATCAAGAAAAAAATGGCAAGCATTCTTCCATGTAGTAGATCTTTTAGATTAGTATTAAAAGAGGATGGCAGGAGCACAACCATGTACTTGTACAATGTAAACTCCAAAAATCACATCTACAACCTCACCTGACCACGCTGCACCAGTTTAACCAGTCCAAAACACGGTCAGTCCATTTGTTAGTGGTGGAGAGTCAGAGATAGAGGTAGCAGGTGAGATGTAAATGATTTGGGCTACAGGAGTTTAAATAATGGCTTAATTTAATGAATTACGCACAAAAATATCAACTTTTTAAAGTCGGTCATAAACATGTCCATTTAGAGGCAACATTGCAATCGCCAGTCTGTGACAGAGTGGATGGTCAGCCTGATCGTTCGCTTGATTTTGGCCAGTTTAAATAGTTTGTCTTCTTAGCAGCGTCCTCCAGCAGAACTTCCAGCTCTTCTGTTTCTTATCTCCTACAGCTGGTGTAAACACACACTGCAGTTCAGGTCATTCTGGCAGGTAGCAAATCAGCTCTCCAAAAGTTCCTGAACTTGGTCAAGACTACATGCTGTCTGAAAAAGACCATTAATGCCTTCAGGGTGGAAACCCTAAGGTTTTACTTCCATGGTTGCAGATGGAGATCACTAGTATCCCGTAGAACACCAATCAATTCCATTAGTAAAACATCAAAAGTCCACTGCAAAATAGATAGCGCCCAAGGTTTGTCGTCCTCAAAGTTTGTCATAGGGAGGAACAAATTATTTTTAACCACATTTTTTTATGAAAACCGATCCAGCTGAATCAAAGTCTTCACAACATTTTCGTTCTCGTTATAAACTAACACAGTTTAATAAAATGATACCTTAACATTTTTACACTGAATTTGCACACTGTAGATTCCCAGAAAGTATTTGCATGGTGTGCAGGTTCGGACCAAGCCAGAACTCATCAGTTCTCACATACGTTCTCTGTTAACTCATTCTCCCTCTCACCATCCGTCAACATTTTCAGAGCTCATCATCAAATATCAAATCCAAGGATTTTTCAAAACCTTTCCAGATTCATGGACCCACATGGCATCCTTTCAAACACAGATCAGGGTTCATTACTGTTACCGTTCTCTTAACGCTTGTGTTCTCATTCATCCGCCGCTCTTTAACCTGCATCGCTTGATGTCAATCCTTCCTGCACTCACTTGACCGTCACACTTTCTCGGGGCAAGTGGCATCGGAAACAAGGACATCGACAGTAGGAGACACATGCAAAGCGCTGATTTACTAACATTAAAATATCAAAAGAAGTTTCTATTGCACAAAATATATAAATTCAAGCACTTGTAATGAGTCACATCTATGTTTTGTCTAGTTATCATGTTTCAAACACTTTCAAAGGCCATTTTCTCAAACGGTCAAACTTTTAAGGATCTCATGAACTCATGGGAATGGTGGTTTCAATTTTGCATGCTGGGGTTTTACAGCGAGTCCTACATTAGAAATTAATTTTTACCATTAGACACCTCTTTAATAGCGGCACAACAGTCCAGTTATAGAGAATTTAAAATAGATCTGTTTAATTTTGGAGCATAAAATCTGTTTATATGTGCACTTGTGTTACACTGGTTTGCATTTACTCCATAAAGCAGCCCTAGGATTATAGAGAATCGATGGGATACTACTGAGTGGATTCACTCCAGAGCAACCCACCTTTGGACGTTGGAACAAACAGTTCAGAGGATCCGGTGGTGTACAATGTCAAACTTTTGATCCCTATAGTGTTGCTAAACTTTATTCGCTGTTCTTCTGTAAAAGAAACAACGATGGAAACATTTGTCCTTCTGGCTTTTCTTCGGTATAAGAGTGAAAACTTGGCACTCATACAGTTACGGTTTCTCCCCTGTGGTTGGAGAGGACCGTTTATGAAATAACTACACAAGTTACATCTTTCAGGTCACTGACCTCCCCCTCGTTCGTGATGCACGAGTGCATCTTCAAATTATGCGAATGCTTGAAGCTCTTCCTGCACTCTGAGCAGCAATATGGCTTCTCCTCTGCTTCTGGACAATCATGGGCTTGCAGATGGTCATGTTCACCAAAAGTCTCTCCACACTCCGAGCAGACGTAGAGCTCCTGGTCAGCTGTGTGGACGAGCAGATGCCGCCGAAGTTGACTCTGTCGGTTAAAGCCAATCCCGCACTCTGCGCAGTCATACAGCTTCGGCCCTTCAGTGTGGATCATCTGGTGTCGTTGGAGGTGGCTCTGCCTGGTGAAGCTCGCTCCACACACCGGACAGCCGTACGGTTTTTCTCCAGTGTGGATGAGCTGGTGTCGCTGGAGGTGACTCCTCTGGGTAAAGCTCATCCCACACTCCGGACAGGAGTATGGTTTCTCGCCTGTGTGGATGCGCCGGTGCTTTTCAAGATGGCACTGCCTGGTGAAACTCCTCCCACAGTCCAAGCAGCAGTAGGGCTTCTCTCCGGTGTGGATGAGCTGGTGCCGCTGGAGGTGAGTTCGCTGGGTGAAGCTCGTCCCACACTCTGAGCAAGAGAAAGGCCTCTCCCTTGTATGGATCTCTTCTGCTTCTGGACAATCATGGGCTTGCAGATGGTCATGTTCACCAAAAGTCTCTCCACACTCCGAGCAGACGTAGAGCTCCTGGTCAGCTGTGTGGACGAGCAGATGCCGCCGAAGTTGACTCTGTCGGTTAAAGCCAATCCCGCACTCTGCGCAGTCATACAGCTTCGGCCCTTCAGTGTGGATCATCTGGTGTCGTTGGAGGTGGCTCTGCCTGGTGAAGCTCGCTCCACACACCGGACAGCAGTACGGTTTTTCTCCAGTGTGGATGAGCTGGTGTCGCTGCAGGTGACTCCTCTGGGTAAAGCTCATCCCACACTCCGGACAGGAGTATGGTTTCTCGCCTGTGTGGATGCGCTGGTGTTTCTCGAGATGGCTCTGCCTGGTGAAATTCCTCCCACAGTCTGAGCAGCAGTAGGGTTTCTCTCCGGTGTGGATGAGCTGGTGCCGCTGGAGGTGAGTTCGCTGGGTGAAGCTCGTCCCACAATCTGAGCAAGAGAAAGGTCTCTCCCTTGTATGGATAAGCTGGTGTCGTTTAAGATGGCTCTGTCTGGAGAAGCGCATCCCGCACTCTAAGCAGTCATGTGGCTTCTCACCAGAGTGAACGCGCCGGTGTGATCGGAGGTGGCTTGGCACTGTAAAGCACTTCCCACACTCTGGACAGGGGTACGGCCTCTCTCCCGTGTGAATCAGCTGGTGGCGCTGGAGGTAATCCACTTGAGCAAAACACTTCCCACACTCCGGACAGGGGTACGGCCTCTCTGCTGTGTGAACAAGCCTGTGGCGCTGGAGGTGATCCTCGTCAGTGAAACTCTTCCCACACTCTGGGCAGGTGTACGGCCTCTCTACCGCGTGAATGAGCTGATGCCGTCGGAGGTTCTCCTCTTGAGCAAAACTCTTCCCACACGCTGCACAGCGATGGTTTCTCTCCATGCTTGTAGCTTCCAGGGTGTGTCTTAGGTATCTGTGTGGAGGACCTCTGCTGGCTTCACATGGGCGCTATGTTCATACCCTTTGATTGCACCTCATTTCAGAAGCCTCAAGTTTTCCTTTTGGCATCTGCTTGTGTGCAGCTGTCGTTCACTTCTGGAGGAGAAAGAATGGAAAAATATATTCAAAACTCAATGGGAAAAGTAACAAAGTTAGGATTACATTGTAGAACGGAATACCGCAAGCAGAAAGTGTTTACAGTTGTAAGCAAAACTTTAATGCTCCCAAGCAAAGGATACTTTTTGATGATTTCAGGAAACAATTATTTGCATGTTGCAAATATCAGTACATTTACAAACATTGATCAACCATCTTTCATGAAAAACAGCATAACTTAACTTGCCTCTAGAAGATTAAGAGAGCAAGATCCATGCTGTGCTCTAGGGCTGAAACGATTATTAGAGTAACTCGAATGATTAGATTACAAAAAAGTTTTTGCCTCGAGGCTTCGTTTAATTCATCACCAAAGTCCACCTGCAGGGGGCGCGTGTGACCCGGGGAACATGCTATTTTTGCACCGAAGAAGCGCACACAGCTCAGAGAATTTCTGACGATTATCACCCACTCCTGCCCGCTCTCCCGGTCATATATGAAAATATATTTTTAAAGATAAAAAACGATCAATGTTCTGTTATTGTAAGTTAGTGGCGCACACTGGCTTCTTCACTCTGGCTGTAAAAAACGAAGAGAGCCGCAAAAAGCACCTCGAGTAGGGCTGAGCGATATGGCTGAAAACTGTATCACGATATCAGTGTTTCATATCGGTCGATATTGATAATTATATATATTTTTATGACCCATTTAAAATAAGGACCAGGAGAAAAATATAATTATTAAATAATTACATTTAAACACTTATTTTAAACTTAACCTTCCTCTGATCATAAACCCCTCAGTTATTAAAAAACTCCAAGCATATTTTGATGCGTTACTATGTTTAATAGTGATGGGTAGTTCGGCTCTTTTCAGAGAGCCGGCTCTTGTGGCTCGACTCTCAAAGAAGAGCCGGCAGAACTTCGTTTTATTTGGCAGCAATCACATGTGAGCATATAGGATCATGCCATTATGTGAAAACAGAGAGGACGAAAGACATGACAGTCAGGTCTGTCCATCCGTCCGTCCGTCCGCAGATACTAACAGAGGAGAAACCACATCAGCCCGTCCAGCCTGAGGCATTTGATTTTTCTGAATGTCAGCCTGCACTGAGGACATACTGTTGTTTACCGAGTTTTGTTCTGTGGATTTGTTTGCAGTGTTAAAATATTAAAAAAAGAATGCCTGCTTCTGTAACAGAACAAATACACAGAATTAGGCAAGTGTGACACTAATTGCAAAAGGGTTTATCAACACACAAAGCATTCATATTTGCCAAGTTAGGCTAAAATACGAGGCTACAGA
>JBBJLR010054143.1:0-11617 GCA_037577145.1 Brachypetersius gabonensis
ATCTGATACTGTTACACACACAGAACTCATCTGATACTGTTACACACACAGAACTAATCTGATACTGTTACACACACAGAACTGATCTTGATGTTTTTATTTCTTTGTAGTTTGTTTGTATTAATTCTAATGTGCACTTTGCTGAAAGACACTTCATCATACAAAATGGCTTCTTGCATTGGTGGTTATAGCTGTGCTTGAAAACTGCAATCGTTCAGTACATAGTACCCTACATAGTGAACGAGTGCACTTTTTGGACACAGCTCGACTTTTGCATAGTTCTTTATGCTGTAAAATGGAAAACGAGAAAAAACTACCCACCCCAAAAATATGATCACCAATTATCTTTAACCAATCAGAAAGCTGTGATGCTGTCAGCTTGCCCACGACCCCCTTTCAGGCTTGGGTTCAGCTCGGGTTTAGCTCAAGTACGGCTCAGATTTGGCTCAGGTTCAGCTTGGGTTCAACTCGGGTTTGGCTTGTGTTTGGCTCAAGTTCAGCTTAGATTTGGCTCAGGTTCGGCTCGGGTTCGGCTCGGGTTCGGCTCGGGTTCAGGTCTCTTTATTTGTAATGGAAAAACGATTGCTTGCAGAATGACCAGTGAAAAAGTGCCAGTAGACCCACTGTCCTGCAGCCCAGGAGGAACATGACTCAGAGTGCACTGAAGGCCAGGAGACCCGAGAAAAAGGACATCTTGGGTTTCTGAAAGAATTAAGAGATGCAGCTGTTATTGCAGGCACTTAGCGACGCCATGGAAACGGGTCACTCTGTTCTGTTGCCTGGGTTTCATCTCATTCATATGGACACGTGGTTCATTTTCAGTGGGAATGTTGCTCAAAACGTCCGTTCTCATGTTCTCTGTTTCTCAGCCTTTGTTTTGAGTGTCTGGGCCTGTATTTAAAGATTCAAGAGCCTTTCTTTGTCTCATACACACTTGTACAAGAACAGTAAAACGAGGCCTGAAATGAGTGCAAGAGAAAATCGAAGACTAGTAGTAAAAAACGTTTATTCAGTAATAGTCAGGTTCTTTAACAAATAACGGTGATTCAAAGTGTTTTGTGGGAATAGAATAAAAATATTAAGTGTGAAAATTGTGGGTAATAAAATTAAATAACACAAAGAGGATCAATAAAAGAAGATCAAAAGTGTGATGAAAGTGTAGCTGTGCAGAAGAAGGAGGGCAGTTTGTCCTGTTAACTATTAATCCACCGTTGAATGGGGCTTGTGTGTGTGTGTGTGTGTGTGTGTGCGTTTGTGTGTGTGTCCTTGTGGCCTGATCTCACCCCAGGTGGTCGTTTGTTTGTGTTTTTTCTTTGTTTACCCGGCTGTTATTCTAAGGAGTGGACCTGCATTATTTTAATGATCCCGTTGATGATGTTTGTCAGGTGTTTAGTGCCAGTAATGCTGGTTAATAAGACCAAATGGTCCGTTTGTGCAAGAATTTGCTCTCTGAGCTGCTCCCTCGCCGTCACAGCAGGAAAATAATGCCTGTTATAACAAGAGTGGCTTGTTGGCACTCAGAATTTAAGACATCCTAGAGGAAGGAGATCATCAGTGGGTGCGGCGTAAGACTGTAAATATTGATCCGGCTGTATTTAAAGAGGAGGGTTGACCCTATTCCTGCAAACATTCAACACCTGGTGACTTATTTGAGTGTCACATGCACTTATATGTGACAGAACTTCAGTTTTAAATATTTTTGCTATAATTTTACTGCACAACCAGAACTATTTGAATATCCACTAAATCACCACCTGATTGTGCACCTTATAATTGGTGGAATCTCATAATTTATTTAACCTCATTTGTTATTATTGTGTAATGAAACCATTCTGTGTGTGTGTGTGTGTGTGTGTGTGTGTGTGTATGGTTGTGTGTGTGTGTGTGTGTGTATATGTGTTTTCTTAGTCAGATTATCACTTTGAATACACGGACTGTGATGTTCTGGGGTCCCGGTGGAGAGTGGCGATACCCAACAAGCCTGATACCTGCACAGGCCTACCTGACCCAGTTAAAGGAACTCAGTGCAGTAAGTAGGACTATATATAGTACTGTGAAAAAGTACTGAGACCCTTCTTAATATTTGCTTTGAATCACCTTGGTGGTGCGAAAAATGCTATTTTCTGTCTTATCTTTGTCATACTGAGGAGATTAAAAGAAAGAAATGGGAACAAAGAGACAAGGAGTTCTAGATAAAGGAGCTCCAGCCACTCAGCATTCAGCAACACCAGTATACTGATCACCGCCTGATCATCTGGAATCATCTGCTCCTGGTTCTTCACTGGTTCAGGACTTAGGTGTAGAGCAGGGGCGTCGAACTCCAGTCCTGGAGGTCCGTGGTCCAGCATGTTTTGGTGATTTCCCTGCTCAGAAACACCTGGTTCACCATGACAGTTAATTGTCAGGTTATAGTGAGTGTGTTTGAGGAGGGGAACATTCAAGCTGTGTCCTCCAGGACCGAAGTTCAACAGCCCTGGTGTAGAGCTTTAGTCTTCGCCTGCAGAATGTGAGGCAGTGGTTTATTTAAGGCTCCAGAACTGACTGTATGGAACTGTCCCTGTTTGTCCTGTCAGCGTTTACCTGCAGCCAGGGGGAATATCTGGAGATGAACACCCAGAAGTGTCAGAAGTGTGCGGCGGGGACGTACTCTCTGGGCACGGGCGTGGCCTTCGATGAGTGGGACAGTCTGCCTACAGGCTTCATCAGCCACGGCATCAACATGGACTTAGGAGAAATCCTCACCAACTGCACCAAGTATGTAACCGTGAAGCTTCGGCTCCAACTGGGATTCCACTGGCCTTGGGTGAAAAGTTACTGGTCAGTGGGGAGAAGCTGGTGGCCTAGTGGTTAAGGAGTTGCCCTGTGATCAGAAGGTTGTGGGTTTGAATCCCAGGACTGCTAGTGGCACCACTGAGGCACCCTTGAGCAAGATACTACCAGGTGCTGGTTTCCCGGCTGGTTTGGTGAATGGGTTAAATGCAGAGTTATTACACACTGTTCATACTGCGGTGTTGTGTGACTATAAGAGGCCACTTTACTTTATCCTGTGAAAATGTAACGTATTGTGAGATATTCTATGTGTATTCCTGCAAATATGCAGAATATATTGAATCCAAAAGTAAAAGATATCTCCAAAATGACAAATTTACACTAAAAAACAAACACATTTTTAAATGTGTGTTCATATAAAAACAATTTATTTAAGGTCATTTTAAAACATTTTCTGTTCCGTTTGTCATAAACGCTTTGCGCAATGTTAAACGCAACTGCTATATTCAAAAAATGTTAAAAACATGCCTTTCTTTGGACGTCAAATATATTTTTAATGTTGCTTTTTTAAGGGTTAATACCTCGCCTGAGTTAGAAGATCGTCTAAAGACAAAACACTGCACATTTACTGTTTTGCTGAACTGGAAAACAATAAAGTGTAAAATATGGCCTATAAAAATATTATAGCACTAGAAAGTATAGTTTAAATTACTTTAGAAACAGTGCATTCTCTGTAGACGGTGTGTAATAATATTCACTTAT
This sequence comes from Brachypetersius gabonensis, assembly GCA_037577145.1. NCBI lineage: Eukaryota > Metazoa > Chordata > Actinopteri > Characiformes > Alestidae > Brachypetersius > Brachypetersius gabonensis. Next base: position 3,532 of record JBBJLR010054143.1, read on the forward strand.
TTGACACTTATTTTCACACATTTACACATGTTTTATAAAGTAATATGATCAGGGGTGTTCAGACTTTTGCACATTTCTGTAAATGAAAGGGAGGGCTGACATTTGTTTAGCTCTGCATTGGTAAAGGCTACAAAAATCTTTTAGTCTGGATGTTCTGGCAAAATTGTTTATTTTTACAGCTTACAGTGAGCCATACTGCATCCTAAACCACGTTCACTAGTCTGATCAGCTTAATGAAGAGCTGGATGGGGTTTGAGCCAGTTTAGAGAAGTTTTGGCTGACTTTTTCAGAGTTCTCTCTCACTCACTCTCTTTCTCTCTCTTTCTCTTTCACTCATTTCTTTCTCTCTCTTTCTCTCTCTCTGTCTCTCTTTCAGTCTCTCTTTCTGTCTCTCTCTCTCTCTCTCTCTCTCTCTCTTTCTGTCTCTCTTTCTCTCTCTCTCTGTCTCTTTCACTCATTTCTTTCTCTCTCTCTCTCTGTCTCTCTCTCTGTCTCTCTTTCAGTCTCTTTGTCTGTCTGTCTGTCTCTCTCTCTCTCTCACTCTCTTTCTGTCTCTCTTTCTCTCTCTTTCTCTCTCTGTCTCTTTTTCAGTCTCTCTCTCTCGCTCTCTTTCTGTCTCTCTTTCTCTCTCTGTCTCTCTCTCTCTTTCAGTCTCTCTTTCTGTCTCTCTCTCTCTTTCACTCATTTCTTTCTCTCTCTCTGTCTCTCTTTCAGTCTCTCTTTCTGTATCTCTCTCTCTCTCTCGCTCTCTTTCTGTCTCTCTCTCTCTTTCAGTCTTTCTGTCTCTCTCTCTCTCACTCTCTTTCTGTCTCTCTCTCTCTCTTTCTCTTTCACTCATTTCTTTCACTCTCTCTCTCTCTCGCTCTCTTTCTGTCTCTCTTTCTCTCTTTCTCTCTCTCTCTCTCTGTCTCTTTTTCAGTCTCTCTCTCTCTCTTTCTCTCTCTGTCTCTCTTTCTGGTCTCCACAAAGAAAACCCACCAGGAAAAAATGCACACACAGGTTATCAGAAACAACACACAGGTGCCACTTAATAACCTGATAATAATTCAGTGTCTTATTATTTTATTATTTTGTGTCTTTTGTTCTTGTTCAGTTCCACCTGGATCCCTAAAGGGGACTTTATAGCCTCTAACACGGACGAGTGCAGCTCCACGCTGTCGTACGCTGTGAGTCTGAAGCAGCCCGGCTCCGTGTCCTTCCAGTACTTCTATCCCGACACCAACGTCTTCTTTGAATTCTATGTGAGTATCATAATTCCAGTTATTGTATAAAGTAATTTAGAGTGGGTTTAGAGTGAACCATTCCATTCTGGGGGAACTGTTCCCAGTGGAGGTGAATGGAACCAGACGTCTGCCTCTAAAAGCTCCTCACAGAAAGTTGTTCCTTGAGGCTATTGCCTGAGACATTGTTTGAGAAGACTTTAGTACTAAAACTAAACCCATTCATGGTGTAGGGATACATGCAGGGCATCGTGAGGTAAAATAGTTAGATTTAGTTCAGATTCACAATTTTACATGATCAACATTCAGAGACTATTAACACTCAGAGACTCATGGAGCTTGACTGGGGGGGTGGGTAGAGAATAAAATGGCTAGATTTGTGTTGGAGATGTCTGGTTCCATTCATCTCCACTGGAAAGGAATCTGTTTATGTATTTACAACAAACACACTCTGGATGTCTTGTGATCTCAGGGATTGAATTATGCAAAAATGTTTAAACATTTCCATTCACTATAAGATTATATCTAACACATGATCACTCTTTTTCTTCGTGTCCCATTCAGGTTCAGAATGACCAGTGCCAGTCGACTGACTCCCAGAGCCGCTGGATGAAGAGCTCGGAGAGCGACTGGGACTCTCACTATGTAAGTGTAATGACTGAGAGCATGTAAGCCTGAGATCCTTACAAACATTTAATGCAAATATCAAGTTAACATAAACATGACAAACCAGGAATAATAGGACACGGTAGTAAGTAAAATGGAACATTGAGAGTATAGACAGATTTACAAGAAAGAAACACAGGGGTCTATGTACACTGACTAGACAATCCAGCAACACTAAAGACAGCTGTCAATAAACACTTAATGAAAATGAGAAATTTGGATGCCTCCACATATAACACCTATAGACCTGTTTCACAACTCCCATAACTAGGCAACGTCACTGAGAAAGTAGTTTTCAATCAGTATTTAAATGTCTGTCAACATCGTAGTACTGAAATACCTCAGATAAAGGTTCTCAGATCATCTGAATTCAGACTCAGATAAGACGACTGTGTTGGTACCGCTAGATCTTAGTTCAGCTTTTGAGACACTCGATCATAAACGAATGCTTGACAGATTAGAAATCTGGGTTTGACTCGGTAATGGTCCTTAGATGACTCATTATATACCTAGAAGGCAAGAATTATTCTGTTTATTTGGACATTTATAAGCGCTGCATGGTGTCCCACAAGGATCCATTCTTGGGCCCCTTTTGTTCAACCTATACATGTTTCCTCTTAACCAAAATCTCCAAGATTATGCAGACGTCTCTCAGATCTATCCAGCTGATAACTTCAGTCTTGTAGACACTCAGCATGTTTATGTAAAGAAAAGAAATTTGCTTTATTTCCTTCAGTTAAAGAAAGACAAGACAAATATAGTTCTGTTTGGAAACAAAGAAAGAAGATCACAGCCTAGATTGTACCTGGAACCTAAGTCAATAAAAACTACAGGCCACGCCAAAGCCCTTTGTGTAATCATGGATGGGGATCTTAGTCTCAGTGATCACATTAAAGCTGTAACTAAATCATCAGCTGAAGAGCAATGAAGGTAAGAGGTTTTGTGTCAAAGGAGGATTTGGAGAAACTCATCCATGTCTTTCTATCCTGTAGGAGAGATTATTGCTATGCTTTTGGCCTCCCTTTAAGCTAAAGCCTATTCAAAATGCTGCTGCTAGAATTCTAACCAAAACCATGAAAAAGAGCACATTACTCCAATCCAAAGGTCCTGACAGTGAGTGGTTTCGAGTGAAAGAGCAGCAAATGGCGAGCATGTAGAAGAACAATCACCGGTTTTAGACTGTTTTACACCGATTATATTTACTGAAATCAGATTCTAAACTACTCTCAGTTCTAAGGGTTAATTGTAAGAGAAATGGCACATCAATATAAATGATGGTACTATCTGCCTGTGCCCTGTGTTCTCTGATCAGGTACAGCTGAACAGTGGGAACAATGTTCTGTACTGGAGAACCACTGGGTTCTCTCTGTCCGGCCACGCTGTTAAACCTGTGCTGCTGAAGAACATCGCCATCTCAGGTTTGAGTTCTTTCAACATCATCGATATACATATAAAACCCACCACTTTTCAAATATTACGTCCCCTGTGTCCTCTCCTCAGGGGTCGCCTACACCTCTGAGTGCTTCCACTGTAAACCTGGCACCTACAGCGCTGAGCCGGGCGCTGCCCGCTGTGCCCCCTGCCCGGTGGACACCTCCTCCAACAAGGGAGCCACTGAGTGCCAGCCATGTGAGAAAGAGAAATATTCAGGTATTTTCAGCCACTTTTACACATCACCTGCATCACTGTGAGCAAAAATGCAAACTATGTGCTTGTCATGGACACATGGATACATCAAGCTTCAAAAACAGGGATATACTAACAGAACAACAAGAAACAAGAGACTAAACAAGAACTGACAGAACTAACATAGGGACTAAAAATGAAACAACATAAAACAAAAAGCCACAGGGAAGTAAAATGCATAAACATGAACACAAGAAGACAGAAGGACACGGCAAAATCCCGAGGAACACATCAGAACACAAAGTAAAGATTCAGAATTACTGAGCAGAACCAACAAGAATGAACAATAGAGCAAAAGAGCACGTATACTAAGAACCAACAAAAACTAGTCTGAAGACACAGACTATTAAACTAACACAAGGAGAAACACCTGGGCAGGGGCGGAGACAGGAACAGGACAACAACGGGGTGGGGCTAAGGCGGGGCTTAGTCCGAAACAACAGACTCACAAGGATCAGGTAAACAAAGTCACCTTTAGAGGGTAAAAAACAACATAGACAAGGAAACCACAATCTGGTGCAGAAAATAAAGGTGTTACATGAAAAGCTGAAGAAGATTCAGCAGTGACTTTATTGAGATGTTTTGGAGAAATAGAGTTATATCTATAGTGAGGGAGGCGCGTCGCTACAAATGTTCTGATCAACAGAACGGCGTTCCGTCCTCCACGGATCCAAATCAGCATCTACCATCTGGAAATGCAGCTGTGTGAGAAAGTATTTGGGTAGCTTATTTTCTACAAGTAGAAAATTGTATGGATGTGTGAAGTAAACATAACATTAGAAACAATGTTTATAGACTTTAAGGCCTTTTAATTACAGAAAAGGGATGATACGGGCTCTTTAATATGTTGAAAGGCATTACAATCACAATATGTAATAATAAATTTGCAATACTGCTACTGTGTCCATGCTGTGTAGCCCTATTTTAAACCTGTAATTTGTAATCAGCTGCATGTGTATCTCTCAATTTTATGTGATTCATCCACGCTTTGCATGGGCCCTCACCCTCAAATGCGTATGCATGAGGGGCAGAAGGTTATTTAGTGTTTTGCCCTGCATGTTTAGACCCGTGTGCCAGGTTTGTACAGAAGGTGCAGGCAGAAACGGTCTTAACTTGGCACAGTGCATCTCCGTCTTTACCTCTATGGTGCCTGTCAGAGAGAACAGAGGCTCTAAACCGTTACCTTTGCATAGATAAGCCATTTGCAAGTAATCGTGAAGGAGTACTGCATATGGAAATGGGCCGCACACCAGTGTGTGTCCTATCACTGGATCTAAATGTGCGTAGTTTTTTCCTAATGCCTGAGGCTCTTTCCCCTGTATCCACTGCGTTCTAGGGATCGGATCGGGAACGTGTGAGCAGAGGCCACCCTGCACGGCCAGCGACTATTTCTACACCCACACCCCGTGTGACTCCACAGGACAGGTAAGTGTGAGGAAAGAAATTAAACTGCATGTGTGTTCAAATTCAGGAATCATCGTTTTACTTTACTGAAGACTTAACCTCCTACTGCACTAACCTTCTACTCCCTCTAGTGGCCAACATACAGCACTGCAGAACACTCTGGCGCTACATCTTATTTTTTTCTATTTTCATACAAATCACCTTGTTGGTGTAAAAATTACTATTTTATTTCTGTCTGGTCTTTGGAATACAAATCAGACTGAATGAAGAAAATGAGAGTCAAGGTTGTATTGCTGCAAAGTGAGTTTAACATATAGGAGTAATTACGTAAGCGCTGTCTCAAATCGTGCACTTATGTGAGTGCACTGGAATGTAGTGCATAGAAAAACCTCGCTAGGAATCAAGACTCAAAAGGGGAACCCGTCCTCCTCGGGTCGACCCGGAGAAAGGAACAAGAATAGTGAATAAATAACGAGAGAGGGCCTCAGTGAACAAGGCTATAGACAGATAGGCCCTCTATGGCTAACAGTGTTAGTTTGATTAAGTGTCCAGAGGGTAAATACTGTTGGAAGAGGAACAGTCTGTAGTCCATAAACATCAGGATCAGGAGGAACAATCTCCGCCTGGGCTTTAGGCAGCGGTCTTTTAAGTTAAGACTACGGCATCTCTAGCTAGAGCAGCCTATCTAGAACGGGCAGAGCTGAGAGGTATGATGGGTATGAGAGCGCCCCCTGGGACACTGGCACCTGCACTCCACCGTCAACAAACCTGAGTGCACCACCCATTATGAGTGCACCACCCGGGTACTTCCATAGCACTGAGTTTGAGTGTGCAAGTGTACGATTTGAGACACAGCTATGAAATCTAAAAGGTGCCATAACTTTTGCACAGATGAAAATGTGTGTTCTATATCCTTTCCCCCCAAAATGTTAGTCAGCAAATAAAGAGTGGTTATGTGTTGCAGAAGTGTGCGTCTGTACACAAGAAGCAGCAAGAACGTGAAGGCTGATTGGGGCGCCTACACTTTTGCGCATGGCTTTATTTTTTATTAGTTGCCATAAGATGAACATTGGTGACCTCAGCACTCTTCGTCTCGTCTCGCAGACGCAGCTGATGTACAAATGGATCGAGCCGAAGATCTGCAGCGAGAGCGCGGAGGGAGCGGTGGAGCTCCCGGCGTCTGGAGAGCTGCAGAGCTGCCCTCCCTGCAACCCAGGCTTCTTCTCCAGCAACTCCTCCGCCTGCCTGCCCTGCCCACGCGGCTCCTACTCCAACGGAACAGGTGAACACAGTCACCAGCCTGGAAACCACACAAACTGTGGTCTCATTAATTTGTAAAAAATATAACTTTTAAACTCGCTACCAACCATCTCCAACACATGACAGCTGGTGGCGGCCTAGTGGGTAGAATGCTTGCCTCTGTTGCAAGGGGCTATGAGTTCAAATCCCAAACTCAAATTCAAACTCCGGTTATATTTACTGAAATCAGAGTTTACTGATACACTCTGAGTTCTGAGGGTAAACACCGGTTCTAGACTGTTTTACACTGTTTATATTTACTGAAATCAGAGTTTACTGATACACTCTGTGTTCTGAGGGTAAACACCGGTTCTAGACTCTTTTACTCCGGTTATATTTACTGAAATCAGAGTTTACTGTGGGTTAATGAGGTTTAATGAGTACCAGTTAACCTCACCTGTTTTTGTCTTGTTCTCAGAATGCTCAGAGTGTCCGGTGGGAACAGAGCCGGTGGTGGGTTTCGAGTATAAGTGGTGGAACAGCATGCCTAGCAACATGAGGAGCTCCGTCTACAGCCGGGAGTACAGTGACACTCAGAGGAGCACGGGTAAACACCACCTTCTGCTGCTCATCACCGACCCTCTCGGACTGTGGAGAACACTCAGTCAACAAGACCTAATAGCAGCAATCAGGCTGAGACATGTTTATTCAAGGCAAACAGACGGGATTCTGCTAAGAAGATGTAGTAATCAGTTGCTCCCAGATTGGAAGCAGTTCATTCAGAATCTTGCTGGAATCAATATTACGCTCTATTTTATGTAATCCATCATCTTAGGCATGTAGTTTAAACTGGAGCCACGAGTCTAACATCATTAACACTAGAAGTCAACAGTCACCCAAATCTTTTCATCCTCAAAACTTCTCTGGACTCTCAAACCTCTTACAGCTCTTCGTTAAGATAGATCAGACTCGTGGACGTGGTTTAGGACACAGTATGACTTACTGTATGTCACGTTCGGGGTTCAAGGAGTGTAGCGAGGTGCAGATGCAGGGTTCCCTTTGTGGGTTTTTATTAACAAAACACAAATTCACAAACACAAAGAACGCAAAGAAAGTACAAGAGCCCAAAACACAAGGCATACATAAATCAGGAGCAACATGAAGGACAGGTAGGGTGAGGGTATGTGTGAGGGTTGAACGACATCATTGGTTTAACAAAGGCACTTTAAACACATAACCAATTAGGACACGAACCAATAACTAAACACAAACACACTTTAACTTAAACCCAGAACAGCTGACTGAAGACACCATGACAAGACAGTAAACCCTGACATTCTTGACAAAATTACCGTCCCACATATAACTGTAACACTGGCGGCCTCTAGCGGCCGCTGACGGGATTGTCCCCGTCTGAGATCCACTTTAATGAAGAGCTGTATGAGGTTTGAGGATCCAGAGACGTTTAGAGATGAAAAGATTTGAACTATTGACTTCTAGTGTTAGCAACGTTAGCCTCGTGGCTTCAGTTCTGAACTAAAGAAGCAAAATTTGTGGTCAGATGTGTTTTTGTGTTTTGTTATTCCAGGATGGGAGGTAGCGGGTGAGTACATTTACACAACACCTGGAGATCTAGACTCTGACTACATGCTGCTGACCCTCACTGTACCTGGTTATAGGTAAGAAATAGCAGATATAATCACCCAGCTATGTTCTCAACTCAGGAGACTACATCTACAGTACCGTGCAAAAGTCTTGACCCCCCTCATTTCTTCATATTTTGCTTCATATTTTGAACAAAGAGCCTCTAACTGAAGTCCTGAACCAGTGAAGAACCAGGAACAGATGATTCCAGATGATCAGGCGGTGAT
>JBBJLR010054171.1:0-11617 GCA_037577145.1 Brachypetersius gabonensis
CACGCACACACACACGCACACACACACGCACACACACACGCACACACACACGCACACACACGCACACACACACGCACGCACACACGCACGCACACGCACACACACGCACACACACACACGCGCGCACGCACGCATACGCACGCGCACACACGCGCACACACGCGCACACAAACCCACCATAAAATACTTATGCATTTATATCAAACTGCAGAATTTTATTTGTGTTATGTGTTGGAAAGTTGGAAAAACTATGAATCAAAAGATCAAATATGTCAAGTTTCCTTCATAAGATGAAAGAATCTGCAACAGTGCCTGTCTACTAACTTGAATCAAATTCTAGACTGTCATGTAACTTTAAATGCAGTCCTTCAATGTTTAATCTCATTGGCTGTCACTTCATTACACATTAAATATGTAACACTTGTCTGGTGATCCGCATTATAATTACAATTTTATAAGGTGGCTTCTGGTAGGTCAGTAGCAATTAACACAAATATGACATTTTCTGGCTCATAATGGAACTCAAAATGGTGAAAATCCATTTATTTGTTACTGAGTGTATTTTAAGTGAGTAACAAGCAAACGTAGAAAGTGCGTTTCCAAACTTTTGACAGGTAGTGTACACTTCTGTCAAGCTGTACGTGTGGAGCACAGTATTATACGACTATAATATCAGTGTATATTAAGCTATGCCTAGTGTACATCATTCTCATATGAGGGGTCAAGTCAAGTCAAGTTTACTCATAGAGCCCATTATCATAAACAAATGTTAATCAATCTGCTTTACAGGGATACAATACAAATCAAATATAACAAAATAAAAGAATAGAATCAATGAAAGAGGATTGAAGGGTCAAGAAAATAGATCCTGGAGTCGTCTGGCCTTGCGTGACCTGCACTTATCTGACTGTGCACTTGTTGACCATGTGGTTAGACACAACACAGACACTTGCATCACTACAATATGGTCAGTGGCAACTGTGAAGTGGTGGATAAAAACGCCAAGAAACGCAAAACAATTACTTTCAAAGAGCTCAGTTGCATTTTAAGCATTCTCAGACCTTCATAAACCTCCTTACTTAGCGACCTGACAGCTCCGTGTTTCATTTGGCCAAGGTAAAGGGGGCGAAAAATGCTCCAGCCATTTAGCTTTCTTTGGACATGTTTAGTGTTTTGCAGGAGCCAAAAGATCTAAAGCATTTCCAAACTACACAAATCTCAGTTCCATCTAATTGCACGAGAAAATGCAAAACTCAATAGCAAGCAAAAACACCATCGATCAAGAACAACTAAACACACCACGGATGACCAAATAAAGGCTAAAAATGTAGGCCGCAATCCTAAACCAAGGATTAGCTTGATGTTAAATCATTTAACGGAGCAAATACGTACCAACTATACTATCTACACCCATCCAGCTACATGGCAATTGGAATGTAAAGGATTGTAATTTCACATTACAATCTACACATAAAGTGATAAGGAGTGATAGACAATGGTTGCTGATCGCAGAACTAGCTGGATTACCAATTTAAGGGTTCCTCCAAAGACCTTTCCATTATGAGAAGAGCAATTTGAACTGCAAACCACTCTCAGACTTCCATATTTAAGAACGTTTTGTTTCATGTTAGCTGACATCCCGAGTAAATCAAAGCGCCTCCCAGGAGTGTCTGTGTAGCATGTATCAACACACAATGATAATAGGCAAGAATTTACATTAAAAAGCTCAAATTAAATATATTTGTAAAGAAAATCAAAGTAGAAATTACAAAAAGTCCAATTTTAAAAGCATTAGCACCCAAATATGTCTGAATTACTGCTCCTTCTCCATATAATCGGTCTGTAAGAGTATGTTATTTATGAAAGAGCAAGCGTAGGCAAAACGCCCGCAGCACCACGCTTAACACTACTTATAAAAGCATTATAATAGAGCATGTTCTCCACGTCGAGCTTAAAGGCAAAGGGTTTTAATGATATTAATATCGTAACTTAATAATACAATCATAACACTTATTGCAAAATTTACACTGCAGCCAAGTCTGGTCAGTTTTATGCAACATAAACATACCCCCAAAGGTTACAAAGTGGTCCTTAAGGTCCCATTAAATGAGTTTGAAGGCAGATTACATTCATTTTTATTAGACATATTTGATAGATACTTTAAATAATAGAGGACTTAAGATAACAAATACATTAAATAAAGAGATTGTAAAGAGTACAGGGTGTATGGAGACAATGCATCTTGAAAATGTAACTGCAACAGAATATGGTATAACTATGCTCCAGGTCCCCAGTGAAGGCATTTGCACCCCAAAAAGAATAGATTTTCCCTGACGGTGAAGTAAACATGCCTGCTCCACCAGGCTTTAGTTATTATTGAGTTATATATCTTGCTGACTAGAGGAATTGAATGTATTGCATGGGAGTTTTATTTCTGTGTAACTATCAAGCAATTCAAAGAACAAATCATTAGAACTCGGAGTGTATTAGTAAAATCTGATTTCAGTCATAAACGGTGTAAAACACATTCGGTTTGCTGCTCTTTCTCTCACTCGCTCTCCGGACCCCCTCCCTGTGCCACCCATTTGTGGGTGGAGACTCGCCAGACTTCTCCCGGTTTCACAGATCTTGTGTTTTTTCGTTTGTTACTAAGAACTATAACAAAAGAAATTTGTTCATTTGTGTTTTTATGGTCCTTTGGCTGAGACAATTTTTTCAGCCCCAATAGTGGTTATTATTATTATTACTACAGCTATGAACTACAATAACTTTAGTTCTACGCGACACAGGAACACTGAACAAAGTTCAAATTAAGGAGCCGTTTTGCTGCATGACAGTTTAACATTTGTTGCTCTTCTGTACTTTGGGTTAAACAGCATCCAACCAACAACTAGCTGGACAAGAGTTTCACCATATAAAGCCAGCCTGCAGTCCGACAGATCACTTGGGCATCTTTATTGCCACTAGAACAGTAACAGTCGCCCATTATGTTGCAAAGACAAAAAGCAAGGAAAGCCAGGACCCCGGTCCAGATGAACCAGCCAATGGCTGAAAGACCATCATTGTTTAGGGAACCTCAGTCAGGCAACTCGTCCCGAGAGAGAAAGCCAAAGATGTCTGGCCATTCATTTCGAAAGAAGGCCAGAGGTTCTATATGGGACACTGCACAAGAAGATGCCAAGAAAAGAGCATAAGGGGAGTGGGAGGCAGAGGAGACGTCAGGAGACGAAAAAACGAGAGACTGCAGGCTTGATTTTCAGTAGCATCACTTCAGCCTTCCTTCAACCACAAGGCAATGTGAGTCAGCCTGTTGAGGACAGAAGCAAATGTCAGCTCAATCTGACTGCGGCTGGCTGGCTGGCTGAGGAAGCTCTGCTGCAGATGGCAGACGGCGGACCGCCGCGTGTGTCAGCCCCTCGTTAACATTGTTCAAGTGCTTGAAATAGTAATGGCGTTAAAACATGGTGCCATGTTAATACACGCCAGGAGAGATCACAGGAGTGTGGATCACAGAGGCTGATTAGTGGCTACAGGAGTAAGTGGATCATCTCTAGGGATGAGTATCGAGGACCAGTACTAATTTAGTGCTGGTTCCTGACTGGTCAATAGTGAAATATGGATCAGCTCCTGCTGCTTTCAGTCCTCATTGCTCCCTCATTATTGAAACAGGGAACAATGTGGATTGTTATTGCTCAAAAAAGTCATATTAAAATATCCTGATTCTTATGGAGAGTGGCATCAACAAGAGCATCGATAAGTATCGGTATCAATAAGCAGTCTCAGTATCAATGTAAGTATCAGTACAATCCTAACTCATCTCCAGTAATTACATTCTTAATAGACAATAGAGCATCTTTCTGCAATGCCTCAGATTATTTCGTTTCCTTAATTAGAGGTTGTCAAACATTTCTTTAGCCAAGGACCCCCAGCATAAAAAAGAAAATAATCCAAGGACCTTCAAACTATAAAGCCTGAACACATTAGGCAGCTCTGGAAAAAATAAGAGTGGGTGGAACATTTGCCTCAGTACCAAGAGGTCATGGGTTCGAATCCTACCTTCAGCAGACCACCACTGGGTTCCTGAGCAAGACTCTTAACCCCAAGCTGCTCCAGGGAAACTGTAATTAGGGAATGGAAGTCGCTTTCAATAAACGCTTCTGCTAAATGCCATCACTGTGATTAGATTGAGTGCAGCAAAGTTTGTACAAAGAGTTGTAATAAAATGCAGGAAAAATTATTACTGATAATCATTTTATCTGGTTACAGCTAAAGTCTGTGTACGGATAAAGATTTTTATATGTTTCCCACATTGCCCCCCCTAATTCAGTAATAAGAATATGCCATGCGTATACAGGTTTCACACTTGTATAATGTATAAACAAGCTGGCAGAGAGCTCCACTGACCATGTGTTCATATCCTTTCAGCAGTTCACAACCTCATTTAACTCCAGTCCTTAATCTTAACTAAGTGGTAAGTGCTGTGAATTAATCTTAAGGGTTAAAAAAAAATCCAAGATTTCACACCACTTAGTATGTAAGAGAAATATGGAAGCAATAGCAGTTAATAACAGTCTCTGAAGGACAGATCTCAGTCCTGTAGAGCCACTTCACAAACAAATCAACAGAATTGTTTTGGATTCAGGGCTTACTAAAGGAGACACCAGAAAATGAATTGAACTACATCTGCCAAAGAGCTCATAAACTCACAAGTACAAGTCTCAGACTGATCCAATACAACGGAATGAGGAGATCTTATATTACTCTACTGAAGTTAAATAAAATACACCCAAATAGAGAAGATAAATACGTTGCTACACAACAATGTCAAAAGTTCTGGGACTAATGCAATGTTTTTGTTGGTTTAAAGTCATGAATATCTTGGTTAGAATACACTTCCCGGCTACACTCCAGTCACTTCATTCTATCAACAGCACCTGATTCTATGAAATGAAGGATTCGATGGTATTGGATACTAACTCTTAAACCTGAGCTTCCTCAAAGAGAGAACTGGTTAAAGCTAAAACACTCAAGTACATCAAATCTACGGTCTTTTATCTACACAAATGAATACTGATTTGCCTAATAACACATACCTAAGTATGTGGTCTTGAATAACGCCAACAGGCCTTACAGCCAAGTCAGTTAAATCAAGGTACGAAAGGTTCAGATCTCAAGGTGCGAATGTCAAGGTTCATGGCTCTACCTATTAGAAAGGTATACCTACACCTTCAAAAACGTCATTAATTCAGTTTTTCCCAATCCTGGAGGCACACTACACCTGCACATTTGAGTGTTTTCCATTATTTACCCATCCTGCATCATGTGTAGGGTTGTAAATGAGCTGACCAGGTCTGTTGAGAGCTGTGAACACACTCAAATGTGTGGTACAGTGTGCCTCTGGGACAACAGGAGGTGGGAAACTCCACACTAATTCAGTTTGACTTTATTTATAGAGCCCTTTCATAAGGCGTGGTCTTAATGGAGTACAAAACTTCTTAGCCTCCACCGAGTTAGCCAACAGTGACAGCAGTGAGAAAAAAATGGAGTTAAGAGGAAAAAGACTCATCAGTCATGTCTAAAGCTACAGTCACACTAGACATTTGCAGTTGGCCAAGGTTGGGCTGGAAGTCTGGTGAGAAAATATCATCCATGGTGACAATGTGACAGGTGCCCGAGGCTCTCCGATGCATATGGGAAGTGAAAACAAGCTCATTTGACAGAAAAGCAACTGAAAAGTTAATGCTGGCTATGATAGAAAGGCATCAGGACACACAGTGCATTGTAGCTTGCTGTGTATGGGCTGAGAGACTGCAGACCGATCAGAGTGCCCATACTGACCTCTGTCCACAGTCAAAAGCACCTACAAAGGACATGTGAGCATCAGGACTGGAGCATGGTGGCCTCTTTCAGCAGGATAATGTGCTCTGCCACACTGGAAAAACTGTTTACTAATGGTTTGGGGACCATGACGAATAGCTCCAACTTATAATCCAATCGAGCATCTGAGGGATGTGCTGAAAAACTCGTCTAATCCATGTAGGACCCACCGCGCAACTTACAGGGCTTAAAGGATCTGCTGCTAACATCTTAGTGCCAGAAACCACAGCACAACTGAAGCTTGTAACTCTACAACTTGTAGAGTCCAGGCCTCAGTTTTGGTGGCGCAGTGTATGTCTACATCCTCAGTATACGAAATGCATCAACACCATTGCCCTTTTACTGTTATAAACACTATTATAGACACTACACTCATCGGCCTCGTCCAGGCTTACAGACAGGAGGTTAAAGATTTGGCTGTCTGGTGCAGTCTCAACAACCTGGAGCTCAACAGTGGAGATGATTGTGGACTTCAGGAGGAACCTCCACCCCGCTCTCCTCTCACTCACCATCATGGCCAGCACTGTGGCTACAATGGAGTCATTCAGGTTCCTGGGGACCATCATCTCCCAGGACCTGAAGTGGGACACTCACATCGACTCCATCATACTCCGCCATCACTGAATCCGTCCTCTGCACTTCTATAACTGTCTGGTTCGGCTCAGCTACCAAATCTGACTTCAGAAGACTGCAGAGGGTAGTCAGGACCGCTGAGAGAATTATTGGAACATTCCTCCCCTCTCTCCAAAATCTGTACTTATCCAGAGTGAGCAAAAGGGCTAAGGAAATCACCCTGGATCCCTCACACCCAGCACACTCCCTTTTAATCTGCTGCCATCGGGTCGACGCTACAGAGCACTTAGCACCAAAATGTCCAGACACAGGAACAGTTTCTTCCCCCAGGCAGTCCATGTCATGAACACAATGTTATCAACACCATTTAAGATATATAGTTTGTCCTTGCTATTTTGTATATCTGTATATAACTCTTGTCACTGTCATCTTGTTTCACTGTAGAGTTTTGTCACTAAAACAAATTCCTCATATGTGTAAACATACCTGGCAATAAAGTTCATTCTGATTCTGATAAACAGATTTTTCATTTCAAAGATTTTAATTTAATCCTCCACAAGACCTGCTACTTAAAAGACACAAAATGTTCAACCATTTTTCCTGTTTCCAATAAATCAAAGTCGAGACTGTGTGTTTGATTACATGGCCTTAGGTTTGTATCACAATCTGTTGCTAACAACACAATCTGTTGAGCAAAAGTTATTTAATGTACCCCCACAACCAAGAAAATGATGTGTACTGTATAAAGGTGAGCATTTTTAATTCTTTAAAGATATTATTAAAGTGCTATTGTGCATTATGAATAAGAGGAAAACAATCACGGGTGTTGTCTCAACATCTATATGTGGAACACCATGAGCTCAAAGGCCTGCTTATCAACGCAGGAGTTACACTACTGGCTCTTGTTTGTGTGCGTGTGCGTGTGTGCGTGCGTGCGTGCGTGTGTGTGTTTATGTGAGAAGGGGCTGATCTAGTGAATAGGAGTGTCTAGACCATGAATCTCACGACACTGTTGCGTTCTTTCTCTGTTTGAAACATGTCCACAGACGTCACTGGTGCACTTTGTCTTTGTTTTGTTCTCTAAATTGACTTGGTTATGATAAAACACCTTACAAATAAACCCTAAAGGTAACTGTTGCTCTTTAGGGAATGGCACTGCCAACAATGCTAACACAAAGTATGCTAATGCTAACAAGTTGTAGAAAACAAACACTTTCTATTTACTTTGATACAGTTTAGCATAACGTGTTGAAGTGTTAATGGAAAATTTCAATACAACTGGCAGCTAAAAAGAATCACAATAACCATGCAGCCTCTCTTGCCTCAGTGTGCAGCGTCTTCCTGAAATAAGCAGTTGTCCAAATATTAGGTGAGAGGTCCAAATGTAGCGTGTATTTTCAGAAGCAGAAAATGCTCTTAGTCTTGAGCCAGTTAGTAGATCACAGCAGACCACCCTTCTCTTGATTCCAGCCATGCTAACACCACCTAAACAGGCAATGACCAGGTTCCTAATCATCTAGGACTGAGAGGAACTAGGAGTAGACGAAGTGGCTAAAATAGAACATCGCTATTTTACTGAATAATGCAGTCATTGGGAGATTTAATTCACGGAGATTTATGGAACGTTGTAGAGAAACTTTCTTCGCAATGGAACCAGGGGGTCTACAAAACTATTAAAGACATTTTTATTTACTATCCGTAACGAAGATTGAACGTTCGCCTTCATTACGAACATAGTTATTAGTTTTGATGAAGGTAAATCAGGAAAACATGTCTAATTTTTCCCCTTTGCCTTACACACACCTCTCCACGATAACTACTTATTTGTAAAAAATCCATTTTAAGCAACAAAATGAACTAAAAATGTTCTCAAAATGAACTAAAAAACAATGTCTCTGATATATAACCGCCCTGAGGTTTCTGTGAAGTAGCCCAGATGTTGGCGGCTTGACATCTGGGGCCCTTTCCCACCATTGCGAACAATTTTGAAGAAAGGCCCATTTCATATCCACCCATCCTCAATGACGTTGTTGACATCTTAACCATTTCTATACGCAGAAATTCTCTTTAAAGACTTTTTTTTCCCCAGGATGCATGCAGCATATCACAGTATTTCACTTCTCAGAGGTTTGCCAGAGTGAATAAAATTCACCCAGCAAGGCTACTGTATCATTCCCTCGCATGGTTTGAAGGTTTCTCAGGTAATACTCAAATTTTATAATAAGATATCATATCAAAGATTGAATATTTGAATGACTTTGACCAAAATGGATACAATTCAGTTGAAAAATCTGCTCGTCTTTTGCTAACCTCTACGAGATACACATTCTCGCTCTCTTTTTCAGTGCCTGCGTTTCTCTTCCCACCGATTTCTTGTGTTTATTCAATATGGCTGCAGGGCTGCCAGAATGTCTCACGGCCCTCCGCATCCAAAACACTCGCTACACACTCTCTTACTCGCTCTCATTGCACACACACAGCCTTTCATGCTCTCTCACACTGTAGCGCACTCACTTCAGTTCTTCTCTTTTCTCTCCCTCCTACACCAGAGGAACGAGAGAAAGAGGAGACGCAGGCGAACAGGGGGAAAGGTAGAGGTAAGGAAGGAGGAGGGCTGCTGTGCGAGGGAGAGAAGCAACTTTTGGGTTCATGACCTCAGTCATATATTCAGATAGATGGAGTGTATCGACGCACTGAAACCAGCAATCAACCACCCAGTCCAGCTTGTTCACGTCATACGCCTCTTCCAGCTCTAGTCTTAGGTAAAGGGGCATCTACAGGGACACCATACAATCAATAGTTAAGAGGACAGTCCCCCTGGAGTCTTGGGGTGGAGGTGGCCTAGTGTGTAGGATACCGGACCAAGAGGTCATGGGTTCAACTCCTACCTTCAGCAGACCACCACTGGGTTCCTGAGCAAGACCCTCAACCCCAAGTTGCTCCTGGGAGACTGTAGTTAGGGAATAGAAGTCGCTTTGGATAAAAGCTTCTGCTAAATGCCATGGATGTGATTAGATTGAGTGCAGCATAGTTTGTACAAAGAGTTATAATAAAATGCAGGAAAAATTATTATTGGTAATGATTTTATCTGGTTACAGCTAAAGTCTGTGTACGGATAAAGACTTTATATGTTTACCACACTGTCCCCTGTAGTTACGGAATGTCGCTTTGGATAAAAGTGCCTGCTATAAATATAAATGCCTTGCTAGAGGACACAATGGTATAAAGTAGGGTTTGAACCTAGAAGGTCAAGTGTTTTACCCACTAGGCTCCTACCACCCAGGTCTTACTACTGACCACAGTCCTCATTTGTCGAATTCAAATGTAGTCTGAAATATCGTGAGAACATCACAGAGTGAACCCATGATGTTGAATCAGTATTATGAACTGTATTCTGTGTGTATCGGCCCGCCCCATCAGACAGATTTAATAGAAACAGCAGTCAGTCCTGAGGGCAAAGTCATTAGTGGGTAATAGTCGTGGGCAGTGCAGAGAGAAACAGCTGCAGACAGTAAGAGGAAGGGGGGGAGGGGAGTTAAGGACAGAGAAAGGACGTACAAACAACCCACAGAGAGACTCCCATATTAGTCTCGTGGGTATTGATGGCTTTTTTTTTACCAAATCAGACAGTCAATAATACGCCACAGCTGAAAGTATCGCGCTGCTTTTCAGGCTGAACTTGAATCCTGTGAGAGCTCAGAGATTTCAGACAGCAAATGGTAAACTAAACCCAACTGGTCTAGTCATGCTTTACTAAACAGAACAAAAAACTGCATGCATGAAAATAAATAACCTGTATTCTAGAGGGAGAGTCATCCTGTGAAATACTTAAGTTTCCACTGCGTTAGACAGTAAGGTTCTGCAAAACAGTACTTCATTTAGTAGCATTTATCTGAAGTGACACACATTGGAACTGTAAACAAGGACCTGCTATCCTGTGGAAACTGGCATTTTGGTGCAATATACGACCTCACTGCCAAATTTCACGGTGCAGTAAGATCTCCGATTGTTGCACTTATATCACAGTTTATAATAGTTATTATTAGATTCTAAAACAATGACAAAGCAAAAATTTCCAACAGATGAGTGCAACTAAATGACAAATCGCTGAGCATGTCATGATGTCCAGCTTACACTGGAAACGCCTGTTTGCGAAGTCAAAACGTAAACAAGCGACTGATCTATTCATCAAACTCTTGAGGGAACACACTTTACTCTTGTGGAACACATTTAAACACTTAACCAGCAGCTCGCAGCAGATTAAAAACCCAAACAGAAACTGAAACACTAATGTCCTTATAAACATTACAGGAAGCTCCTTTTTCTCCACCTCATAGATCAGTTTCTCCTCATCTGTTTTTGGCTTGTTAGTGTCCTAACAAAATCTTAACTGCAGTATTGAGCAGTCAGTGTAGTTTATACAATAAATGGTGGTGTGGTTTGCAAAAGCATTCGACTGGTAGTGTAAATACACTGAGTGGTAAAACGTTTTGGGAGACACCTGTTTTTAGGGTTTGGGCCCCTTACTTTCAGTGAAGGACAACCTTACTTCTCCAGCAGACCAAGACATTTTGGACATAACCATGCTTCCAACTTTGTGGACACAGTTTGGGAAAGAACCTTTTCTATTCCAAAAGGACTGTGTCTCAGAGCACAAAACAAGACATGGCTGGATGAATTCAGTGTAGAAGAACTTGACTGTTCCACATAGAGCCCTCATCCAGCAACTTTTTCCCACACATTCCAACAGAAACGCCAAAATCTACATCTACACATACATACACACACATACACACATACAGATATATATATTTCTTGAAACAAAATTTTTATGGATAGAACAGTTCTCTGTAAAATCAAACTGAAGCACCCAGAGAATGAGGTCAACTGCAGTGACCTGACAGGTTGGATAAAATGCATAAAACAAACAATTTAAAAAAAAAACTGCTGCGTTGAATGGCGTATACATGATGAGCAAACCTTCCTGTGATCACAACAGCCCTCGCGCTAAACTTCCCAAAAGGCCAACCCCACTACACTCACACTGAAGTCACTTCTTTGGTATTTGTCACCACCACTTCACGCCTGGCATTGCCACACACACACACACACACACACACACACACACACACACACACACACACACACACACACACACACACACACA
>JBBJLR010054181.1:0-11617 GCA_037577145.1 Brachypetersius gabonensis
ACACACACACACGCACGCACTCACACAAACACACACACAGGCCACAGATAATGACTGTCTTAGAGTCGCTCTCTAACAAGGTCCAACAGATGGGACCCTCCTTTAGGATAGATGGATGGAAGGAAAGAGGATGTGCTTCTTTGTGCTTTTGTGGCCGAGGGACAATAAGATGACAGTGTATTTCCAGGTTCCTCCAGGTTTTGCTGGTCGCCTCACTGTTGTATTTCAGTCATGCAGATGCAGAGATAAGAAGAGATGTGTGTAAGGATAACAAATGTAAATACTGAGATTAACGGAGAGCCTTAAAGGAGCAGTTTAACCACACATTCTAGTAATTCAGACAAACAAATGGAAGCTGGTAGCCACAAATTATCAAAACAAGATGGTGTTGTGGAACTGGATAAGCTTTAGAATGCTGACCAAGTAATGAGAAAAAACAATGAAGTACAGCACCTACATTTCTTGTTGTCTATTAAAATGTTGTCTATTAAAATTCAGTCACAGTTGCTTGCTGTAGCTGTCATGCAGAGTGAAAAAACTACTCCCAATTTTGCTTTCTTTTACTGTTGGATTGGGAGTAGTTTTTTTTTTTATCACTCTGCATGACAGCTACTGCAAGTATTTGTGACTGAATCATCTCTCAGCTTCAAAGAGACTTTGAGCTACCAAGTGATGCAGCTGTCTAAGTGTTGGCCCTATTGATAGGAGACTCCAACACATCTCAGCGTCAGACTTCCATTTAATTATTTATTTGTTTATTTTAAAATGTTTGATTATGAAACGTGCAAATATGCCCATGGTCCTTGGGTCAGTGAATGTACTGTATCTTTAAAAACTGTGTAGGTACACAATTGGGCCTTAAGGACCATGTTGTACCTCTGAGGGTACCGTTACAGTGTTTGTACCTGGCGTAGTGTATAGTAAAGCAGACTGCTCTGGCATAAACAACTAACAGTGGATAGAGAAGAAAAATATTGTTTTGAATGATTGTCATGCATATTTTTTGATTTTCAGACCATGCATGTGATCAGTATCTTTGTGGTACAAACCATAGGCACAACCAATAATAATAATAATCACAGCAACAGCAATAATAACATTAATAATAACAATAATAATAATAACATTAATAATAATAATAATAACAACATTAATAATAACATTAATAAAAACAACAACAAAAATACAAAATAATACATTATTATTATTATTATTATTATTATTATTATTATTAATAATAATAATAATAATATAATAATATTGGTTGTAATAATAATTATTATTGGTTATTATTGGTTATTATTATTGGTTATACTTCAGTGATTGTGAAAAAATGTAAGACCTCCTGTGACAGTCCTGTTACATTTGATGTCCTTGCATAAACTGTATGCTTTTGGAAGTGAAGCTGAATGGAAGGCAGCATAAACACAATAGTCTGAGGCCAAAGCCACACCAGCGGAGGGGGCAGGGTTCCTTTAGCTGACTCAGACTACGTAATCTTCAACACCCTCCTCTGAGACCATGATGTCACCCTAAACATGGTGGGACATTAGGGGAGAACAAAGAGCTGAAGAGACATGGGAAAATTGAGAAAACAATCAGTGAGGGTGTATAAGTGCACAGTCAAATAGCAGCCCCCCAGTAAGAAAAAATTGCCTTGAATTTATTTCGTCCAGATTTGTGTGTTAGGTTTTACGACAACACAGTGTTTTATTGGTTTTCATTTAATTGCAGCGAGTTACTTTATCTCTACCCCCCTCTGGGATATTAACAGAAACACTGAACAAAACCTTCAGATGTTCTACAGTCTAATAAGAAAATATGTTAGCTCCAAGTTAGTGTGCTAGTTACAAGCTAGTGTGTTAGGCCTTTGTGTTTAATTCATGCAAACTGATTATATTTTGAAAATCAGTAATGCACTCATGTCTTGCTGTTCTGAGACTACTTTGTCTGTCTCTGCTGGAACCATCCTAGTGGTGATGTCACAGGTTGCACCTCAGTGTGTGTGTGTGTGTGTGTGTGTGTGTGTGTGTGTGTGTGTGTGTGTGTGTGTGTGTGTATCTGAAAGGATGAGGTTCATTCACAGCTTTGTGGTCCAAATCAGGACAAAGGATAAAATCATTGCCGAACAGGAGCAGGGACTGGAAAAAGTTCAACACAAAAGAACGACTGAAGGGAAAGTTTATTAGGAGCAGACAGTTTCTTTCAGTATTTAAACTATGCTACATGCATCTAACAAAGGAAAACCAAATAAACCTAACCTGGTTAGGTTTACTGTGCCCTCTTTAGCTCTGCTGTCCCCCTGCTCCATCTCTGCTGTGGTATGATCCATGTGTTCCACTATGATGTGACAAAATTAAGTACTGGTTTGGGTTGGTGAGCCAAAACAAATGAACCAAAAATGAAAATTATGCTCTGTTAACAGAAACATGACATTTGTATGACAGTTCTATTTTTATCTCCTTTTTATTCTTTGGAATTAAACAGTTTGTTTGTTGTAAATTATTTTTTGTTTCTGTGCCTTTAAAATTGTATATAATGTAATTTACCTTTCAAAAAAGAGACTATGTATAGCTTTAAGCAGGGCTATAACTTCTGAATGGGTGTGGCTAAACTGCTATGTGCTGAAAAGGCGGGGCTAAACTGCAATGCACTGAATGGGCGGTGCTAAACTGCTATGTGCTGAAAAGGCGGGGCTAAACTGCTATGCGCTGAATGGGCATGACTGAACAGTTGTAGGCTGAATAAGCAGTTTCCATATCAACCTTATGGACTGGGATGTGAATGATACGTTTTTAAATGTTACCAGCGTTTGCATATTGCATCGAACTCTTTTATTATTAAAAAAAAGTGAAGAAAGTTTGTTGTCACCGCTACCTATAAGTTGTAAAAGCTTTAAAAGTAAGTAGCGGTATGAGAGGTCCAGTAAAGATACTGAGATGCCTAGTGATCCATTACCCTAATATCCCAGAGCAACGCCCCAACCTGCCTGGGGATGATCTGGGGATGGTTATGCCTATGGTCTGTAGATCTAAAATATGCAAAGGTCCTGAAGGCTTTTTTTCTATGGAAGGTTTAGTCAGTTGTTGACTGGACATGTTTTGATCTCTGTTGCCAGCAGCACATTGTATGCATACATGTATTTTATCAGTACCACTATGATCCATCTCTCAGTAACCTCAGTATTAAACATAATTTATATAAAGGGGCAATGTGAATTCACCCAAATGTACATGGTTCACAACAACAACGTTTAGGTAGGTGGTACATGTCATATGAATGTCTACATGAATGCCCAAAACCAAGGATTCCCAGCAGAACATTGCCTAGGGCATCACACTCCCTCCTCCGACTTGTTTTATTCCCATAAAGCATCCTGGACATCAACTCCAACGATAAACGAGGCACATGCACCTGGCTGTCGACATGATGTAAAAGAAAATAGGCCCCATGAGACCAGACAACCCCCTTTTTCGACAAGGTCCAGTTCTTATTATTTATTAATATTATACCATTTCAAAATGTTGAGTGTTCATAAGCTTTGATATATCAATGTTTTTGACAACACTAATTCCAATGTATCCAGTAAGGGGCAACTGTGTACAGTCAGGCTGAATCCTTCTTGCTGTGTTGTTATGAATCCAAGGCCTCTCATTGAAACAGCTATGGATTTGATGAGTTTGGGTTATTTTACAACTATAACAACAACAATAGTAATATCAACATTTTTAATTGAAAGCAGCATTGAAGGAAACATGCAGGCTAAGTTAAACTAAATCATTTGACTCCCAATCCATGACCTAAAGAGTCAGTAGCTAGTTAACCTTCTGGTTCAAAAGCTCACTTGTGCGCCCAGTTTTAATCTCACCTTCACTAGAGCCTTTTAATACTTGGTCAAATGCACTCATACCTGCATATTTGAAATACCTTTCATGTTTCTGTGGTAAATAAGTCACTTATGAACACAGTATTTTCTTATGATCTGAGAAGCGCTCTCATAATCTATTAACCTGTCCTATAGAAAGATGAAACTTCAGAATACTTGAGTGTTCAGATTAACTGGGTCAGCCCTACGTGATTAATTACCAGAATAATGAGTAGATTACATGGTTACTGATTTGAGAATGACGGTGGTCCTTTCTCCAAAGGCCTTGAGGTCATAGAGTAGGTTAATTTACATCACACTGTTCTTGTCCAGTCATCTTTGCTCTCTGTCTGTTTCTGAGCATTCTCACCCTCCACTACAGCACTACTCTATGCTCTACCTCCAGCCAGTTTTTTTTTAATGGAAGGAATTAGGTAACCGTTAGTGTGTTGAAGTGCCAGGCAGCACTCCACACAAAGGAAGGCTGACGGCCCGTTGCCTATAGGCGAGGGCTGCTCCTCAACCTAGTAACATGTTACATAGCAACAGGCCCTGCTGGGGCCTTACGTCAAGGTGTATAAACTAATAGGGAGTGTACAGAGAGATCCTTATAAATTTCATCATTCTATTTGAGGAGCATTCAAGTCTGTACACCAGTGCTATGAAATCCAGACTTGGCTTGCAAGTGCAATGAGAGAAGTTAATGTATTCAATATGTGATCCTTTGCATATAATACAAGCATGCACATGTGCACTCAGTAACACAAGGTCAAGTGTATATAGAGTAGTGTATATTTAAGACAATACAGTATATTAAAAGCTCTTGTTAATAATTTCTTACATTTTTACTTAATATTTACCTACACATGCTGCACATACTCATACTACAGCATGCATAGCATGCATAAAGATGTACACATCCCTGTAATGTATAGTTTATTTTATATTCATTTATTACGCATAGTGCAATTATGGTTAGTTTATTTAGTTATTATTTGTGCATTGTTTATTATTGAATCATATTAAAATCAGTTATTTGTTTATTTGCACAAGCCACACCTGCACATACAAGACATGCACAGTCATGCGCAGACCTTTTATAGCATCTAAATCTTCTCTGTGCATATCATATTATAGTTTAAAATGAGTACAAGCATCATCCTCACCCCTTTTGACCCCAATGGGGTCTTTCTTCATCTCTCTGATGCAAATATATAAAAGTGTTTCAACGATGTCTCCTAAGAACTGTCTAGTAATGGTTGTGCCTGGCTCTCATTAAAGCTTTTAACTATAAATGGAAAGATTCCTCATTGGAATATTCCACACTTCTTCAAATGTACAGGTTCAGTTTAGTGGTGACAATGTGTCGGCAGTGCCTCCAGACGGCTTCTACAAAGAAAAAATCTCAGACAATGTCTGGGAGTGTCTGGAAATCCACACTCACTCCCAGCCCCCCCCACATTTCTGAGCATATTACTGATGTAAAACATGGAGAGCATTCAAGTGGGTAAAAATAAAGTAGGGGAGTTCAACATCAGATCACCTGCGTTTCCACACAAGCTTCAGTGCCTTTATATCTGTTTATGCCAGGTGTGCGCTCCCGGTGGTGTGTGGGGATCTAAAGCTGTGTAAACATGTCTGGAGCGTGTGGTGAGGAAAGGGATGGGACTCCATCTAGTGTTCCAGCAGGAGAAGTCTGGTGGTTCATCACAATAAAATATGATATGATGCTAAAAACATTGTTTTGTCATTATTTATGTTGTAATAAGTACAGGAGGCATACAGTAAACAATCTTTTATGTGTATATTTTGTGAGCAGCACAAAAGTCTTTCTCTGTATTTAACCCATTCACCAAGTGAAGTAACGGGCAGCCAGGAACACAGTGCCCAGGAAGCAGTGTGTGGGAGTGGTACCTTGCTCAAAGGTTCCTCAGTGGTGCCACTGGCAGTCCTAAGATTAAAACCCACAACCTTTGAATCCACAACCTTCCAATTACAAGGGCAACTCCAAAACCATCGACATCTACAGCTAACAAAGTTAGTACAGTTAAGAGTCAGTAAGACTGTATACTTCAGATGTCTTGATGAAATAGATGGGTACACATTTTAATGCTACATTTTTTTGCTACTCTTAACCCAGATATGGGGAACAACCCCACTTTTCACTATATTATTGGCCATTTGAGATGTTGACCTGCAAGTTGTGCAACAATGGACTGTTTATTGTGATGTTTCCCTGACACTGAAAACAAAACAGGCATTGTGTGAGAAGGATAGGTCAGACTCAATTATGTAATCATGCTACAATGTTTCGAAAATAACGTGTTTAGCTAAAATGAAGCAAATATCATCATAAAAAATCTAATTTAAATAATGTCCACATCAGTCAAGCCATGTTTAGTGTCTGCCTCAAGTGTTTGCTTATTTAGAACTGGAGTTATAAGGCTAATATAGCAAACGCTAGAAATCTATATTAACTTATCCAACTTCTGCACAAAATCTCCTGTATATCATCTCGCTCTTTATTTAGGCAGCACAGATGAGTGCATGTGGTTTAGAACACAGTATTATTGGGATCTAAAACGTTACTGCTACAGGCAGTCATTCACAAAGCGCCGTCACAAAAACCTCATCTCTTCCTGTGGTTTGTGACAAAAGATGAGAACAATGAGAAGATTCCCTTCTTTTTACAGAACTGTATCAATGCCAAGATTCATTTCATATATACAGTCTTGACAAAGAATTTGGATCAGAACGGAGCATGTTATTCTGAATAATGCACCAAAGGAGCATGGCATAATAAGTAACGGAATAATATAAGAATACAGTGTCATAACTAATGACAGCAAACAAACAGAATCATTAGAAAAGGTGTTGTTTATTATGGCTTCAACCTGCTTGAATCAACAGGCAGAATCAGTACACATAGCAATAGAGAACACAGCAAAGGCTTCCTTTTTTGCAATTTCACTCTAACTGGGAAAAAGAGCACCCTACAAACTTTTAACAGGATGTTTCTCATTAGTGAAGAATCACAATAAAGAATGTATTCAAAGGCAGCAGAGAAACCTGATGGGGTTCTTTTTTGAAAATGAGCCCAACAAACTGATCATTAATGTGCAAACAAATGAAAACTGGAGTAAAATAATGGGGTCATTATTATTATTTGCCCATGTCTTAGTGGACACTCCTGTTAGCCGGGCTGGTTTATACTGTGTTTCTTTCAATTCACACGTCTAGTGACGTATTAATCGCTGCTAGGGGATGCCAGCAAGCTGCTGAAAGACAGAAGGCAACGAGAGTCACAGCGACATGTTGGCGGACGTGACACTTGCTGGCAAGGCTGGTGTGTCGTCTTGTTGTCCAACGCCAATTGCCTTAGCATATGCTAACCATACAGACAATTGGTGCTCAGGGTAAATAAATATAGGGTTGTAAACCTTGTATCTCCAAAATGCAAATTTAAGGAGTAAGAAGGAATGGTTTGAACTTTAAATGTGATTTAATTGGTTAAAAGTCTATTTCCAATTTTGGATCATTCATACTGGTTCAGTTATAAAGGACATTCTAGGTTCCGAAATGTTGATGTTTTGATGACTGTGCACAAAGAAAACCCATTTAAAATGATTTATCTCACTGCAAAACATCCCAAATCTCAGCACAGCATATTATAAAAGAAGGCGCAAATGACTGCAGTGGGGTTTTCTTGTATACAACATTAGAATAAATGCAAATTAATATAAGAGAGGTAAAAGTACCAAGAACGTTTTATAACACAGATATGAATGTGTTGGTTAGAAGAATACAGTAATTACACGGATTTGTTCAATTCAACCAGCAGCACCTTGTTCGGTTTAATCAGACGAACTAAACATGCACTTGAATGCACTGTTCATTCATATTTATTGAATTAATATTTATATATGAATAATTATATTTTTTAAACACATAAATGCCGCCCAGATAAATGGGTCTCTTATTCATTAAAATTAAGGTGGGCATTTCAAGACCTTTAGACAGTACTCTATTTTAAATATGCCAATATTGCTGGTGGGTGTGGCCAAACTGAATTTATGTTGACAAATTGGAATGAAAAAAGCTCAGAAACTCCTGATGTTCCTTTGCTGAAGGGCATGGCAGCAATGGTTTGTCGGTTAAGACTGACCCCATGATGATTTCTTGATTTTTATCCAGATATTATTTTCCACATGTTTTTGGTTTCCATTGACATAAAAAAGCAAATGAAGTTATACGTTTTTACAAAAACAGATGATGACTGATGTCCAAAGTGCATAGAAGATGCTAAGGGTAGCTAGGTGTTGTTCAGTCCATCGGTCCGGCCAAAATAGTGTCTTTTAAAATTGTTCTCTTGGCCTGGTTTCTATAACCACAAGGTGAACAGGTTACCAGTTTATAGAAGAGTTTGTGCACAGCATAATGTTTCTGTGTTTTATCTCTCCAAAAGTATGCAGAAATCTGCGGATCCAGCGTTTCTTCTGGAATCCAAATAGTTTATCCCTTCTTTGCTGCGGTAAGAGACTCTGTTCTTCTGGAAAGGCTTTACACAAGATGCTGGAACAACAACTTCATTGCATACAGCTACAACAGCATTAGTGAGAACAGGTACTGATGTTGGATGATCATGTCTGGATCACAAATCAATCCCAGTGGTATTGGATGGAGTTCCATTGCTCCAGAGAACGCAGTTACACTGAAGCACAGCTCAATATTTGTGGTGTTCCTTTAGCTGATGATTGGCATTGGGCATGGTCCCTTTTCCATAGGCAGTACTTTACTGGGGAGCTTAAACAATCTGGGCATGCAAAAGTTGCAAAATACCCAAATTTACAGATTTAAAGGGGTGTCTGAATACTTTTAGACATGTAGCGCTACTGGCAATGAGTTCCTATCAAAAGCCAACTTCAGGAACGTAATGACAGCTTGGCAGTATGCTGACTTTGTACCAGATGTTTACAAATGATCGTAATAACAGACATTTTCCTCAGATCTCCTTCATCCTACAGTATATTGACTGGCCAACCTGTGTACAGACGAAACTGTGATCTCAGTCATGCCCTCTGAAAAATGTATCCTGCCCCGTCATTCCATCTGTGCTGGACTCTTGTCTCTAATTAGTTATGGAGAATGTACAAAAACTTCGGTCCTTGTTTTCAATAAATGTATATTTAAATCTAAAATACTAGAGTACTAGAATATCAACAGTGAAAGCACTGAGGTATTATGCTTGGTTGAAATTATATTATTTATTTTTACTGTTAGTAGTGCCCTAATAATGAACAATTAGGTAGATCTATGCGGCTATAGACACGAAAAACAGCTGGTGACATCATAACAGTACATTTCCTTTTGATACTTAGGTACTAGAGCTCAAATTCACATGACTTAAACTGTTCATGGATTTTTGACTGTTTTCCAGACAAATCTACTTTTCCCTATTCCTATTTTTCTTGTTGTGTTGTTTCAGCTTGTGGGTGGTTTTACTGTTGCATGCACCTCTTTATTTGGAGCTTTGGTCTTTTATTACATATCAAAAAGATCCAAAAAGAGAAGAATACATGTTTCAATTCTGCTGATAGATGCTGGATGGGCTACAGACACTGAAGTTAATCTGTACTTTTTTGCCACTAATCTTGTACTACTGAAGTACTTCTCTGGCAGACATTAACTGATGTAATTAGCACGTTTAGGGTACCCACATTAGGCCCAAATGCCTTGTACTGTGCCCAAACACAATTGCTGGCCTGCAGTCAGACTGCGCTTAATGTTTTTGGACCTGGGCATGTTAAGGTCATCCCATTGCTCACTTCTTTATTCTATCTGGTGAGCTGCTAGATTTACCGTCAGATTCTGAAGCTGCGGTGTTTTGCAGCTTGATTTTTCATTGATTTTTTGGTGCACGTCCAGTTTTTATACACACCACAGCACACAGTGTGAACTGCATGAAATTATTCTCTATATTTAACCCTTTCACTGAAGTAAAGCAGAAGGCAGCCAGGAATGCAGCGGTGGGGATGGCACCTTGCTCAAAGGGAACCTCAGAAGTGCCACTGCCAGTCAGATTCAAACCCATGACCTTCCAATTTCAGGGCCAGATCCCTAATCACCAGACGACCAGTACCCATAAGCATAAAGGTGCTGTATTCTCTCATGTGCCCAAATTTTCAGTAAAGACTGCACCTCTGGCCTCACAGACCAAAGTCCTCACTTTGCCTGTTACATGGAACAGTTGTATTCAAGTACCATACCTGGGCAGGTTATTGGGCGATTACAACACACCGGGGGGGTCAAACATGCTAGGGCACAGTGTGGATTGCCTAGTGTGAGTACCCCCTCAGGGTACTCTATACACAGGGTATAGAGTACTAACACTTTTAAATATAGACATGTTGTCCCTTGCCCACTCTTGTGTCTCATCACATATGAATCTGTGAATTGAGTGGGAAGTATAAACACAAGACAATGCATTTTGTTGGTGTAGCACAGAGGGGTTACATTAAAACAGTGACACTGACAGGGACTGTAAACAGTTCATTCTCCTTTTAAAAAAGTAATACCTTAAAAAGATATTCCTCCTCTTTTTCAAAAACAATGCCAAGAAAGCTTCTAATGCAGCAATTTTCTTTTATCCTCCCATGGAGATTATGGCTCTTCCATTTTTAATTTCAGTGTGTGTGTGTGTGTGTGTGTGTGAAAGAATGGGTGAAAGCTACTCTTGCAGACTTGCTGACACCAGAGCTCAATCCCAGCAGCTGAACAGCTCCTGGCTAATCGGATTGCCTCTTCTCAATTTCTTCCTTGTTCCATCTCTCTATCCAGCCGCCTTTCCCCACTCTTGCTCCTCCACTTCTTCCAGTGCTGCCGCGCCTCCCATTGTAGGGATGGGGCTTAGGAGGAGTTTATGATCCATCCTTCCCTTCTGAGCTTTCTGAAGGCAGGGGAGATTCCTCAGACGAAGGGGACTGAGCCCCTCCCGGTCCATCTGCAGGTAATGAAAGTCAAAGAAGGTGCAAAAGAGAGAGAGAGAAAGAATAAACTGTATACTCTTCACTGTACCAGGAAACACAGTGTACTGCACATTGTGTCAGCATCTACTGTGTATATAATACTAGCATAGACTACTGCATCTTGCACACTGTATCATTACATATTGCATACTGCACCAATGAATACTAATATAACATGCAGTTACCAGTACAGGGCGTCGAGTTACGACAGTGACAGTCCTACGACAGTGATATAACCCAAATTTTGAAGTAAGTTGAAACACACCTAAGTTACTTACCTATCCTAACATAGTCATAAAATCATAATCTAGAACATTAAAACACAACTAAGGCACAGAAAAGGAAAAGGACATACATGTAATGTACTTGATCACTGTACTGAAGAAACAGAAAAAAAATAAACGTTAAAACACTTCTGCTTTTAACAGTCCAAAAACATCACATGTCGAGGCTGTCATAACCTTGTGTAGTCGTTTTCAATTTTTACATATTTTATGAATGCCAGGTGCCACTCAGATGAAAAATAATTAGGCATGAAGCAAAATAAAACTTAATTTTAAAATCATAATAACTCAATAAAAAAAATCGCTAATTTACATAGAACATTTTTCTCCTTCTCCTGTCTTTTTCCCCTTCTCCTGTAAATGTGTTACGTAAATTGTACCAGTATTTATCACATACTGAACAACTACTGAAGTACTGGGATTAGAACCCACAACCCTCTGAT
>JBBJLR010054192.1:2500-11617 GCA_037577145.1 Brachypetersius gabonensis
AAACATCTATTCAAAGTGATAGCCCCTGCTTCTACACAGCACTTAAAATCAACACTATTATGTAATAATGTTTTCATTTTCATTATTAGCAACCTAAAGTTAGTACAGTCTGGGTACATTTATTTAAGAAACATTTTAACTGAAGACGAGTGTAATCAGAGTGGAAAACACTCTTCGTGTTTTTTGAAAAAGACTGTTTTTACCCACAGGCAGTCAGGCTGCCAAATAGCTCTGCGCCGCTACTTCCCCCATTAGCCTCCTCCCGTTACCCGGAATGTAGTGGAGCAGAAATGGCATGTTTGGCGACTGGTGCAAACTGTGCAAACCGCAGGCCTAAATCATCACCCACTGGTCTCAAACCACCAAATCGAGCTGCTAAAGGATCTACACAAAACCGAAGGTTCTCACTTCTATAATAACAGTGTGATGTTATATTATATGCTGTATCTAGTGTTACATTGCCAACACTTTTATATATTTATATGCAATTTTTACTTCTAAGTTCAAGGGTGAGTTGCATAGTAGCCTCACATCCTCTGTCCATTCTAGGTCCTGGGTCCTCTGTGTGAAGTGTGTATGTTCCCTATCTGCCTGGTTCCAATTTAGGCAGGTTCTCCAGTTTCCTCCCACACCCACAGTTAACTGGAGATACTCTAGGTCAAAATTAGAATCAGAATCATAAATCTTTATTGATCACAGAGGAAATTGTTTATGTTATGACTACACAGACACACAGAGGCACAAAAAAACAATATCAAATGTAATGTAATAAAATCTCATAAAACCTCTGTGGAAAACACTGCATGGAAACTGAACTGCACCCAGTTTTAGAGTCATTGATTCTGTGATGTTTTGAAAACCCAACGCATTTGAAATATCTGCCTAGTCTATGCTAATGGAGCTCCTGGAGATCTACTGCTCTTTCATGCCTTCTTACTTAAAGCTCCAGCCAATCATGGACTCTTAAGACCTTCATTAACAAGGGCAGGTGCTGCAGACTGTGGCTGGAAATGGACTCCTCAGGAAGGTAGAGCTCTAGGGTTGGTCACCACTGGTCTACATCATTTAAACTCCATTCATATTGAAACTGAGCACCTTTCGCGTTATTGTGTGTTGGTTTTCTTTTTTTGTCACATACACAGTTATACCAGTACCATGCAGTGAAATGTACTCCAAATCACACCTAAGACTGTGCAAATAAAGAGAGACAGGAAAAGAGAAGACAATATATTAACATATAGTCTAAAAATAAAATAATAAAATATTGTGAAAAATTGTGATTTGAACACATACTGTACATGTGCAACTGTATTTACGGCTTGGCAGTTTCTGGAGTTTATTGGATCCTGAATGTGGAATTATCTGACCAGCTCATATCTGAAGGACAATGTAAGTTTTTAATTCATGTTAGCATAAGTCAGTTGGTCAGGAAACAGTCACATCACTTCACCGCACACTTTCCCGGTAGAGCAGAGCTCGTTTTCTGGCACATATGCCAGTAAACATTTTGACTGGCCTTATGTAACGGGGGATTATTATGGTGAGTGACTGTCAGTGACATGACATAAGCGGTTATGTCATGGCGGTGGGGCGCGGGGATCTGAGCGTCCACGGCTGTGTTTCACGCTCTGTCTCCTTCAGCGTCTAATTTTAGATTCCAGACCCGATGCAGAAACAGTCATCCGCTCGCCGTTAGCTCAAGCCCTCTGCAGGGGCCCATTTTTGCAGTGAACTGTGTACAATACAACATTTTGTCGTATTAAGATTTCATTACTCCGTATCCTTTTTTGTAACATCATGGAAAATGAACTGCCTGAGGGCAGCGCTAATATTACAGTGCGGAAAGAGAACCATTCCAGAGTGGTCAGTCTGAATGACTGCATAGTGTTAGTGCTGGTGTAGGTGGGATCATTAAAATGGGATGGGAAAAGTTTCCTCTTGTTTATATCAATGGGTAAAGTAACTGATCAGACTCTTAATCTCATATGTTCAAAACTAGACACACTGCTTTCATAGTAAAGAGAGCATAGTTTAAAAAAAGAGAGTACAGATTGTTATTTTGGTGGTTAGTTGTGTCTGAATAGTTGGCTAGATTACAAAAAAATCTCTTGTCATACTAGCTAGGTGCTGAAAAAAGGATATGAGAAACTTGACCAATGCACATTGTTTAACTCTTTTTTCCTAATTTCCTCTTAATTCTGTGGTAAAGTCATTCAGAGCAGGTTTGGTGTGAAAAGCTCAGTTGTAGAGAAGCATGCTGAATGGAACCAGATGTTTCCAATACAAATATAACTGTTTTATTTACTATTGACCACAGTGAAGCTCCACATATCTCTTATATATGAGTGTTTATATGGATGTTGATGGTGGTAAAATAGGAACTAAATCAGTTTTTTTGGGGACTATTTTGCCTCACAGTCTCCTGAATGTATCTTTCCACCATAACTGGACGTTCAAAGCACATTTTAGGCCACCACCTAATCTCGGTATTCTCTCTTTCTCTGTAGGAAGATGGGAAGGTCGTGGACGGCAGTTTGCTGGGTGATGCTAATGGAGTGGATCCAGTACCCAGCAGGCAGAAGACCAGTGGGAAGTGGCAGAGGCCTCGGTTCACCCGCAAAGCCCTGATGAGGTGCTGCCTGGTCCGCTGGATCATCGCCAGCACAGGGCCCAAAGAGCAAGGTAAGGAACGACACAGAGGAAAGAAGATAGAGAGCTTCACACTAGAGTGGAACTTGAAGAGGGCGAGAGAGTAGAATTAATTAAAATCCAGCCCTCAGGTTCATACAGGAAATGTTACCGCATGATGACACAGCAGGAACCTTCTCGTTTTTTTAAATGTTTAATTTAAAGCAGTAGTTTGGCAAATACAGCACATTTAAACAATTACTTCCAAAGAAAAAGGATTTTGACGTCTGAAGTTTGCTGGAGCTACAAGGCTAATATAGCTAATAAGTCATAGTAAGTTACTATTATTTCTGTGCTCCATGCCTAAGTTGTCACAAACTCCCCTCAAAACATGTCCAGTTGGTAAGACGTCTTTGATTATATGCAGAATGTCAAACCTAAAGATTGAGCAATGGAAACACTTTATAAAACCTCATATATCGCTAAAAAGTTTATACTTGCATGAGGTGATGATTAAAAAAAATAACATCACAAAATTTAAACTGTAACACATATGTAAATGTGGAAACCCGGTGTAAATAGGCCCCAACCACGTATTTATTTTGGTTTTTCAAACATCGGACCTTGGTCTGACAGTAGTTTCTCAGGGCACTCGTACCTCAGAATCACCTCATCCCAGATCACCCTGTAAAATAGTGACAAATCTGTTCACTGCAAGAGAATGTGAAGAGGGGAAGGTACCCCTCTGAGTCGCCCTTTTCACACTGGAGAGCAGGACAACAAGGGGCATGGCAGAGTCCAAAACATTAGCTAAACTAATCTGGAAGACAGAAACATATCTGGGGTAAAAAAAAAAGAATGGACATGAAACAGGGAGGATGTAAACAACAACAAAGCCAAGAAAGCTGGAACAAATCAAGAAACAGGGAAAAGACAGGGAGAATGATACATTGTTGCATGTAAGTCACATGACAAATCACCTGCAACAACCCATACACCCATGGATGATGTTCATAAAAAGTTCTGTCCTTCTCGGTTAGACCTGGCTCTCTCTCGCAGGCACCATGAGGGGTCCTGTGTTGTATAATAGGACCCATGTAAAGCTATTGTGGACAATGACCTCCCAGAAGACACATTGATAACCATTGCCAGGTATAAGGGGGTTGCTTTCCCTTATTGCCTGCATCACATGCCCTCGTCGCCTTCAGTTACACACTACTACACTCAAAATACTGCCTAGTACATTATATTCACTAAAAACAGTTTATTGCAGTACATTCTATTGGATTGTGTTTTTATACAATTTTCGTCATTTATAAGCACAATTTTCTTATTTAAACACAAAAAAACTGTGTTTTTTAAACACCGAAATGGATGAATGGCATTTTAATTCATTTCAATTGGGAGAATTTGACAGACGTGTAATTTGAATTGCAATCTCTAAACTCAAGAGAGCACTGATCACACTGATGATTGCAATGCATTGTAACAGCATGTACAGTGTTTTAAACTCCTTCTTAGCAAGTGGTTGGGTAGTGTAGTGGATAACATCACAGATTTCCAAGCAGGAGAATGGTGTTTTATTCCTAACGTGTGTAGCTTACCACACCATACCATACCAATAAGACTCCTTGGGCTAGACTCTACATTTGCTTACAGAGGTCACTTTGGATGAAGCGTCTGCCAAATGCTGTACATTTAAACCTTTAGGCATGGTCCCTGTTCAGGAAACTGGTCCAAGACACTTTTAGGTATTATAGTTATTTTCCCTCCATGTGAGAAGGTTTAATCTTTAATTAACTGCTAACTGAACCTCTTAATGCCAAAGTAAAGAAGCAGACTTCAGACACTAAATGCAGCTGGCAGCAAATTTTGACCATGTTTGGAAAATTGTGTAAAAGTACACAATTGTGGCTTTAATACAGAAAAAGATGTGGGGTGGTCAGTCCAGGAGACGGCGAATCAGTGTAGCTGAATGGAATTCTGAAGAGCAGCATTGGGAGTCGAGCGAACGCAGAGGCGGAGAAGAGAACGCTTGTTCTGTTTTGCATATTGGGGGTTTAATTAATGAAGCACAATAGTAGGATTAAGAGTGAACCTTGGGGCCTCTAGCTCATCAGAGATCATCCAGCCTGTGATCAGAGTGGAGATTAGATCAGAGCGGTACAGGCCTGTCGCTGATAGTGCAGATACTGACAAACGACTTCTGAGTTGCAGCACATCAGACTTTAATCTGCTGTATGATCGCCGCTTTCTGACGCGACATGAGAATCCTTGAAAGCTAGAGGGTTCAGGAGAAGACAAGGCTTTGAAAGTTGCATGAAATGCACAAGGGCTCATTGAGTTTTGGAGTTGCAGATTTTATGACGATGACAGAACCTGACATTGTTCATTTACGAAGGAAGATAGTTGCAAAAAGTAATGAAAAACCTTTATCTCCATAGACATCTTTCATCAAGCTGAGATCATCAATGAACTTAATCATTTTTCTTGTTAAGAGGCAATATTAGCATATAATAATATATTTATAGTCTTGTGTCTTGAGCCACTTATGGCATTAAGGTTGGAAGCCCAAATTGTAATCACCCTATTGTGTTATTTTGTCTTGAGTCTAACTAGAGACACAAGCCAATAATGGGCCAGTCTGAGTTGAGTTATTCGTCAGTCAACAGTGACTACTTTGATTCCAGATAATTGGTCAGAATATCATGGCTAGCCGGCACAGCTCGCTATAGCAACATAACAGTAACCTTCTGCTACCTACACAAACTTCTTTAACCTATTAACATTTCATCTAGTAATTACACTAATTTTATTGGTAAAATCACAAGTGCAAACATGGATAAAAAATTAAGGGGTCAAATAATCTTATAAAATACATATGATTTTTGCGGAGGTCAGTGTTCAAATAATGTGGGGTAAATATGTCAATTATGGTACTTATAATTATATTGTAACAATTATGTGTTTAATGATGTCAGTGCTGGGTACTATGATGGTTTTCTGTTTTTGGTTTTGAGTTTCATTTGGGAACCTTTATTATGAAGTGGTGGTGGGTTCTTTAATATTATTAGTGACAGCTGTCTTTTGTTTGGGTTAAGTGCTTGTGTTTGGTGATTGAGTTTTGGGTTTTTGCTTTCTGTTTTTAAGGGGTTGTGTTCTTTGTTCAGGTGTGGGTCAACCATCATGTTTTTGTTTCTCTTCTATCTCCTTTTTCTTCATTGTGTTTAAAACTTAAGGTTAGTATCTGGTCCCCAGCTTTTGTTTTGAAGTCAATAAAAGTTATAAAGCATGAAAGTCTGTCTATGCGCCTGCCCTCATTGGAGCGAAGAAGGGGAACGTGACGTGACAAATGACAATTATATATTGATTCCTCCTTCACTTACATTTTATAACGGACAACATGTTGACCTTGCCCTGTCAGTTCAGCTAGTAGCCTGGACTACACCAAGCACCTTCACAGCTTCGTCTCCCTCATTTACACTTAAAAAGCACCATTCATGCCGATTCACTGAGGGCCCTTTAGTGTTGGTTTAGTCATGTTCTTGGTGGATTAGGAGTAGGAAGAAAGAGGAGGCCAAGCTTTGCCTAGACTGATTTTATTTCTCTGGCTGATCAGAGCTGGAGAGGCTCATGTACCTGCGTTTCTCGTAGACTGCACCTCTGTATTTGGGTAAATCTACTTTGTGAAGTGGCTCAGTTAATGCACCCCCCGCCACTCACCCCCAAGTCCCTCACCCACCCAGCGTAAAGACGACATGCTAACTGAGTACGGAACAAAACATCCCAGATGGCACACAGTCAAAGCTCATAATGAACAAACTACACACAGACAAACAAACACACATGGAACCACCCCCACCCACACGCACACACACATTTATGGCTTTACGATTTATGAATTTGCTTGGATGAGTGATATTCTGGGACAAACAATGACAGTTGTGTATAAATGCATGCGAGGAGAAGGCAAGGGTTGTATAATTTTGGATTATCTGCAACATCTGCGTCAGCTGTGTGTGTGCAGGGTGGGTGGGCAAAATAATGAAAAGAGCAAATGGAAAGGGGACTCATGCTTGAAGTTATTACATTTCCAATAAATACTATTTATAAATATTTATGTTTGACATTTCTGTTTTCGCAGATAATGTTAAATATAAATACTGAGGCCTAAGGAGATGCTGGTTTTTATTAGTACTGATGCAAACTTTTTTAAATCATGGAATAATTAAAATCCATAAAAATCCTATAAATCTAAAATGCTGAACTGTTTAATGATCTACAACATGTTATCATAAAATTGTACAGATTTTCTGAATTTCCAAATAATTAAGTAGAGCTGAGATGTAAACAAAGTCATTGGGTGTCAAATAGTTCTCAGAGAAATTGATCAACACAGATTTCTTTACAGTGGTGATGAGTGGAACCAGGGGTCACATCTGCAATACAAATATGGCCTTTTTTACTATTTAAACCCACCAGTGAAGCTCCACGTGTATCTGACTGTTTAAATGCATGTTTCATCCATCCATCATCTACCCCTTATTCCTGC
This sequence comes from Brachypetersius gabonensis, assembly GCA_037577145.1. Classification (NCBI taxonomy): domain Eukaryota; kingdom Metazoa; phylum Chordata; class Actinopteri; order Characiformes; family Alestidae; genus Brachypetersius; species Brachypetersius gabonensis. The sequence goes on from JBBJLR010054192.1 coordinate 9,681, forward strand.
ATTCAGGAAGCCTATCCCAGCTGCTATGGGCAAAGGCAGGGTACACCCTAGACAGTCACCAGCACGTCTCAGGGCCACATATAGAGACAGACAACCATTCACACCTACGGCCAATTTAGAGTGTTCAATTCACCTATTCCCCAAGGCAAGCTTTTGGTGGTGGGAGGAAACCCACACGGACATGGGGAGGAGAACAACCTTGTGCCCAACCTGGGAGTCGAACCCAGGACCTTCTCGCTGGGAGGCAACAGCACTAACCCCTGCGCCACAGTGCCGCCCCTTTAAATGCATGTTGATGATTGTAAAATAAATCTGAAATAAATCAGTTTTCTTGGGTACTTTTTTGCTTCATGACACCTCGCATGTACCCCGCATGTCCTCCACCATGAACAGGTTTAGTTTTAGAAACAGAAGCTTTTCAAAATTCTGGTAGAGCGTGTCAGGCATCAGACGGTACAACCATAACCATTTCATGGAATAATTTGAGAGAGAGAGATTTCAGTTCTGACTCTGTGAGTTTCTCCAGAGTGGAGCATCTCACACCAAACTTATTCTGAACCTCTCTGTTTATATCTTCACCAGTGTGTGCTGCATTTTTGATGCCTGTATAAAATATCCAGTTTCTGAGAAAAGAACAAGGTGAAATGAATGAAAGGTTAAGATAATGATGCACTGATATTGTGCATAATCTCTGCTGTGTTCTTTTAATATAATGATGCAGCATTTGGCCAGACTCAGTCCGTGCAGGAGGTTGTTAACATATGAGTTTGTATGATGCAAAAGGAGCGTCTTAGCTGTGCCAGAGTGTAAAAAACGAGGTGTTCTCTGAACTGCATGTGTGTCTGGCAACAGCAAATACAACACAGTCCTAAAGCGTGTGATATGTCCTTTCTCAGTCTTCGTTTGTGTGGATTGTGATTGTGTTTCTGCCACATTAAAAAGTCCCATCTGTTATGTATATATATAGTAATCCTCCAGTTTTACGCGGATCGGGACGCGCGGATCCAGTCACATGCGGGGTTTTTTTTCCGAGAATGAAACTGGTCGTTTTACGCTGAAATATTCAAAACAACGTGGAACCTGCAAATATTCTCCGGTTTTGGGGGTTTTTTTTGCTTTTTTCGTGGCAATATTTTTTTGTTTTTTATTAAAAACTCATTTTAGTTCTCCTGGCTCCTGGTGCATGGCCGTCTGGACCATATTTAAACCTCTCTCGCTCTCTCTTACTCTCTGTCTCTCTCTCTCTCTGTCGCTCTTTGTCTCTGTGTCTCTCTCTCGTTCCTGACTTTTCCGTATTTAAAACTCTGGTTTATCTTTACATTTTTTTTAAGGCTAATGTATTAAACTGAGTTCAAAATTAAATTATATATATATATTAGTGGTGGGCCGTTATCTGCGTTAACGTGCTGTGTTAACGTGAGACTCTTATCGATCGCTAAAAAAATATCGCTGTTAATCTATTCACAAAGTTGGGTCGGGAGCTGGGTCACACTACGCAAGCTATGATGACTTTCACCTTGATATTTTAGCGCAGATGTATACCCAGCCGAATTGCACTGTAGGGGGCGAGAACGAGTCTTCGAGCCAACTGTGAAACAGGGACGTCACTAGGACGGAAAGACAAGAGGGGCTTAGTCCCCAGGGTTGTAGGAAGGAATTAGTGTGTATAGAGAGCTGAAAACCTTTCACCAAACCTTTCCTTTCACTTAAGGAAACAAGAAAAGTTAAGCAGTGAAGAGTTATGGACACTCACAGTATTGTTCTGTTGAACTGAGTACAAACGGCGCTACCAGAGAAATTTTACTGAACGGGCTCTGGTTGCTACTCTAACAAGCCGCGCCGTGTAGCTTCACCTGGGTTCTAATGCCCACCTGCTACCTACAGCAGCTTCAACAGCCAGTACATCATTTTAATTAAATAATGATAGCTAGACTTAT
>JBBJLR010054241.1:0-28430 GCA_037577145.1 Brachypetersius gabonensis
CCCTCTCTCTGTGTTTCTTTCTCCCTCTGTGTCTCTCTATTTCTCTCTCTCTCTCGCTCTCTCTCTCTCTCTGTGTCTCTCCCTCTCTCTGTGTTTCTCTCTCTCTGTCTCTCTCTCTCTCTGTGTTTCTCTCTCTCGGTCTCTCTCTCTCTCTGTGTTTCTCTCTCTCTGTCTCTCTCTCTCTGTCTCTCTCTCTCTGTCTCTGTCTCTCTCTCTCTGTCTCTGTCTCTCTCTCTCTCTCTGTCTCTCTCTCTCTCTGTCTCTCTCTCTCTCTGTCTCTCTAGCAGAGTCTGTCACTGTCCTCTTGTTGCCTTGATGTCAGTGGGGTGTTAATCCAACATAAACTGATTACTGCACTGAAAGTCGCACTTGATGCCGAGAGGAAAAGATGGGATATTACGTAAAAGTCCCAGTTTTTCATTGTTTAAACCTTCATGAAGATTGGAGACAAATGAAAGTGAACATGATTGCACTGTTAGATGTTTCAAACTTTTAAATTAGGAGTTTGCTTTTTGAATGTGTGACGTATACGAACCTTTTGAAAACTAGAGGACTTGTTTGTACGTTATGGTGGGATGTTAAGTTTTGTGTGGTTTTTTAAAGCCACTGTGGTTGTCAAAGCAGAAGCATTGTTTAGCAGCTATGTGGTGTGTGTGTGTGGCGATCAGCAACTGGGTGTGTGTATTGTGCTGGTGTCCAAGTGACGCTCTGAGAACAGAAGCTTTAATGATCAGGTTTGAATACACAGACACGTGTGCTGGGCTGTTTTTAATAATCATGTGTGAGCACTGGTCTTCACACATGGCCATAGTGGCTGGTGAGAGTTGTTGGAATGTGTTGTCTTGGTTTTAAGTATTGGTGGTAGTGTATAAAATGATATTATTTTATACACTACTATTTTTCAGAAAAAAATAACTTTATTGATCCCTGAAGGAATTGTTTTGAAATGTGCCGCTGCGTCTGGTGTATTAAAGTGGGATACAAGCAAATTAAAGGAATAGTTCAGCAAAGCACAACCTTTACAGTTGTCTGGCAGTGGAGCTGTGAGACAAATGTTGCTGACAAACACTCAGTCAGTTGTTCCCCCCAAAACTTCTCTCAGCCTGCTTAAACTGCATCCAGCGGACATGTTTGTGGCATAAAACAACATGCAAAAAGAGAACCGGGTAGGAATGCTGACCTAGACTGAAATTGTGTGGCTACCATAAAAAAGAACAAATTTCATCAGCCCTGTAAAGCGCTGGTGTTGTCTACAACGGCTGTCCATAGCGGTGGAATTTATGTTCACTTTTTTATAGCTTATAGTAACCCATACTCTGTCCTTAACCATGTCTCAAGTCTTTGTCACCATAATGAGGAGCTGGATGTGGGTTGAGTGGGTTATGAGAAGTTTTGCTGGATGTATTTAGAGAGAAGATTTGGTTTGTAGGCAGTGTTTGCCTTGTAACTCTAGTGTAAACTTTAGATTTTTTGTCAAATGTCTTTTAAGATAAGAGATTTGGGAGGGTCTTATGTTCTTCAGCAGGTGCAGACCAATGCAAGCACCCTGCTATGCCCTTGCTGCTCTGACGATGGTATGACAACATTGGTCTTGACTAACGCAGATGTAGAGGGGTGTATGTGTGTGTATGCAGAGGTCAACAGGTCTGTCACACTGAACAATAGGCGTCCTCCTCTGAATGCCGATACTCTGAACCCCATCTGCTCCTTGCACCCAGAAAAACTCACAATAGAGCACAATGACACCCCCTCCCCCTTTTCACGAACACGCTTGCACCTCCCCCCTTCACTAGCCAGACGACCCGGACTGGCCAATATAAAAATGCAAAGTTGATTGAATGGAAGCTGTCCACCACACATATGGCACTGGGATTGTTTTGCCACACTGACGCCAGTGCTCAGGTGCTTGCTGCTCAGAGGGATTGGATTGGTTTATAGACTGTCTGTGGTGCCCCCTGCAGGCCATGGACCCTTACTGCCTATTCAGAAATTTCAGTTAAATTCTTTTCAACTTCATGGTACTAGGACTGCGTTACCAGTTTTCTTCTCTTCATTGTCACTCGTGACGCATATATGTTGTAGACAGAAATAAAAAGTACATGATGGAACAGTGTAGAGAGTTGGTGACAAATAGTATGTGGTCAACATCCACCGACAGTAATTTACTAATTTCCCTGTGCTATTGAAGCCCATTGTTTTCTAAAGCATGTGCATAGTTTGGTAAAGGTTATAGTCATAGTATCTTTAGTTTGGTCACAAAATTGCAAATTGAGACACAAGCTTCACTGTTTTGATTAAGCTAATGGTATCTGTGAGGAATTACCTGAGATCTGAACCTGTTTTATCTGGCGTCAGAATCCTGACACTGTCATCTTTATTAATCGACATAAGTATAAAAAAAGGATGGACATGACATACCTGCTGCGGTGTCGCACGCCTCTTCTTGGCTTGCCTATTGCACCTTACACTCACGATTTTATGTGTGTTTCAGCGCTGGAATGTTGATGTGAGCAGTCCAGAAGAGTATGAGGCAGAAGGTGAGTTCAAATGCGGATTTAGTTCTAATTTCTTTTGTACTGAATTCTTTAGCAGTAAGTCACCTCACTTCTAAACACATTATTCTAAAGCAAAGTATTGTATGCGATCTTGTTTATGCAGGTCAATTGCACCTGTGGAATCCCGATGAGCCAGGTACACCGCGCGGCAGCCTAGGACCCCTCAGTGGCCTGGAGGAGAGACTGCAGAGTGCATGCCAGCAACTCTCACTCCAGCTGAGTGGCATGGCTACTCTACAGCAACTACACACACTCTGTCAGCACCTTGGCATAGAGGTACATGCATACAAACACAAATATACCTGTATGTACATTTACTGAGACACATTTTGTTGTGTGTGTGTGGCTAAGTAACACGGTTTTTTTTGTTTGTCTTTTAAGGTGGGGGAGGATGCGTTCAGTTCTGTGGGAGAGGAGTGTATGATGAGTGTGCAGGACTTTGTGTCTTACATCCTTAACAAAAACAAACCGCCTACTCCCTCTGCCTCAACGCCCTACAGACAGCTGAAGAGACATCACTCTATGCAGGTAAACACCACACCACAAACACACACACACACACAAAGTGCACATAAGCCGTTCTGTTCTTATAGTTTTATATAAAGGGACTTTCAACTATTTTATTCAATCTCTCGCTCTCTCTCTCCCTCACTTGCTCTCTCTCTCTCAGCCATTTGATGAGACAGGTCGCAGGATATCCTCTGTGTTGAGCAGTACAATAGGGTTACGGCTGTTCTCTGGATTAGATGATGGAACAGGACACACTGCTGTGGAGCAACTGCTGGACACCTGGCTAGAAGAAGGAGTAGATAACAGCTCTGAGATCCTGCAGGTCACACACAGCACGCTGACTACACTGCACAGACATACACTAAGCAGCCATGACATTAAAACCAGCTGCTAAAACAGCTCTGGTCTTTGAAAGCATGGCTTTGAGAACACCTCTGATGGTGTGCTGTTGTTTCTAGATATTAACACCAGTTTTTGCAGTGTAGCATTATCCGGTTTGGTTGTAGTCAGGGGTTAGCATGAGCTTTCTGTCTGTAATGCATTGTGTGTTCTAACTAGTGCTGGGCGATAAAACTATAACGATATGTTCCGTGATTGATATCAAGAAAAAATAAAAAATGTGTTCGATAAAATGTTTGAGATTTTTTTTTTACTCTTCGTTGGAAGAAAACAGAGGTTGCGAAGCTAGTTTGGTTGCTAGTTTGGATCCGTGCCGGAAACGCAGCAGTCATAAATGGTCGTTGCACAGCAAAACAGCTGCTTTTATGGAAGTTCTGCTGTTTTTTTGTGAATCACAAAGCTTCAGACGTCATTCTGAGCCTTGTCTGGACTTCCTGTGTCGCATAGAAGTAAAGTTATAAGAATTAAAAAAATATGGAAAAATACCGCTAGCGGGGAGGGGAGGTTGGTGTTTACTCTGCGAGCAGAGGCACACTGATGAGATGGAGGTATTTATCAGTATTTATTACTTCTAAAATCAAATATAACTCGGCGAAAATGAGTCTAAAACCCAGAACGTCTGTGTTTTCCACTAGAAGACGATATAAACGTGTTCATGCAGGACAGAGAACACGAGGAGCGCATGGAGCTAGCCCACATAAAGCACGGATCCCAGTCTGTTGTGAACTGTTTGTACTATTTTCATATACTTGCTTGAAATTTGATATAAAATAAGTGACCTGAGTATAATTTGGTGTGTGTTTTCAGCCTCTTCCAGTGGCTGGCCAGTGTGCACTCTGCGCATCTAATACCACTGTGATAGTGATGGGAAGTTCGGTTCTTGTAGCTCGACTCCCAAAGAAGAGCCGGTTCTTTCGGCTCCCAAACGGCTCTTAGTTTAGCATCATCTGTAGCTTTGTATTTTAAATACAAAAGCAAATATGAATGCTTTGTGTGTTGGTAAACCCTTTTGCAATTAGTGTTTTAATGTGAGGGCTCATAATTGCCTAATTCTGTGTATTTGTTCCGTTACAAAAGCAAGCATTCTTTTTTAATTTTAACACTGCAAACAAATCCACAGAACAAAACTCAGTGACCAAACAGTATGTCCACAGTGCAGCCTGCCATTCAGAAAAATCAAATGGCTCAGGTTGGATGGGCTGATGCGGTTTCTCCTCTCAGTTAGTATCTGCGGACGGACGGACGGACGGACAGACACATAATAACATAATTTGCAGAGCAGCAAAAGGAAATAAACTGGGGAGCCGACTCTCCCTCGATGAGAGTCGACTCTTTTGATTCACTACAAAGCATCGGACTTATGACACATCACTACTCTGCTCAGCGCAAACACAAGGCTCACGTGCTACGTGAAGCGAAAAAAGTGTGAGAGAGAGAGGGCAAGAGAAAGAAAAAAACCCACGGCTCCCAATAAGGAGCCAAATCCCGTCGTTCACTTCAAAGAGCTGGCTCTTAGAGCCATTTTGTTCGCGACCGACCCATCCCTAGAGTTCAGATAGTAGTGCTAACGGCAGAACTTTGATGTATTTGGCAGCAATCACATGAGGCTTCACATAAAAACACTAATTGCAAAAGGGTTTATCAACAGAAAAAGCATTCATATTTGCCAAGTTAGGCTAAAATACGAGGCTACAGATGATGCCAAACTAAGAGCCGTTTGGGAGCTGAAAGAACCGTCTCTTCTTTAGGAGTCGAGCCACAAGAACCGGCTCTCTGAAAAGAGCCGAACTTCCCATCACTATTAAACATAGTAATGCAAAACACATCAAAATGTGCTTGGAGTTTCTTAATAACTGAGGGGATTATGATCAGAGGAAGGTTATGTTTAAATGTAATATATTTCTTCTGGCCCTTATTTTAAATGGGTCATAAAAAATATAAATAATTATCAATAATTATCGATATCGACCGATATGAAACACTGATATCGTGATACAGTTTTCTGCCATATCGCCCAGCCCTAGTTCTAACACATTTTTCTTATACCCAACGTGCTCCCTAGTATATCCCACCCTCTATATTGATATAATCAGTCTCAGAGGTTTTAATTTTGTGACTGATCGATGTATACTAATGTAAATGCATCTTATATATATAACAGATGCTTGCTATGCTATGTATTCATACTAAGACCCCATTGTAGACCCTCTTCATGTGTGTATGTAGTCACATACATGTTAATGGTAGGACTTTCTAATAACAGCTGGCTAAATATTGTGTTTACTTCCAACAGCTGAATGTGTTTCTTTGTGGTCATTTTTATATAACGTGTGCGTGTGCGTGTGCAGGCTCTGGATTTCAGTCTGGAAGGCAAGGTGAATCTGAGTGAGCTGACTGCAGCTTTAGAGAATGAACTTTTGATCACCAAGAACTCCATTCATCAGGCAGCTCTAGTGAGCTTTAAAGCTGAGATCAGACACCTGGTGTAAGTCTTCAAGACCGTGCCCACATTTTGTTAAAAATCAGATGGTTGACATAAAGCTTGAAAGCTTGAGAAAGGCGGTATGATCAATAACTTTTTGGTTGTTTATGCACTTGCATATGATTGCAACAGTGAGCGTGTGGATCTGGAGTTGCGGGAGAAGGAGAAGATCCGCTCTGACCTGGAAAAAGCAGAGAAGCTCAAATCGCAGCTGGCCTCTGATGTGGATGAACATCATTCTGCCATCGAACGCATCAATGATCTGAACTTGCGGTGACTTTCTCTTGATTTTTCCCCTTTAACCCATTTCCCCTTTAACCATTTTTCAATGAAGTCATTTAACACAGACGGCTAATACTTTTGTTTGTGTGTGCAGTAAATTGGAGCAGGAACATAAAGACCGTATGGCTGCTCTAAGGGTAGAGATGAGCAAAGAGGTGGAGCTTGTGCAGCAACAGGCCAATCAGCAGAGAGAAGAACTGGAACAGGAGATCAGGAGAATCAGAGATGATGAAACCTTCGTTAGAGAACACCTCACTCTGACCATTAAAGTAATCACTAAGCACTGCCACTCTACTGCACTTTACAGGCTTGGTTAAAAAATAAGTGGCCTTGAAGGTTCACAGTGACTGGTCATATGTTTGATCGTATCTTCACTAAAAAGCAATTAAAACACATATATTAAATAAACATATTAAATGAAACATTAAAAAATGTTATTCAGTAGGACATAGTTAGCTCTCTAACAAACACGCCTGGTTTGTGAATATTCAGGAGAATGGGCGCTTGCAGGCAGAGCTGCTGGACAGCACTGAGAGGCTGATAGAAGCGGAGACACAGCTGAGTAAACTGCAGAAAAACTTGGACAGTGTGCTGAAGGAGAAGGTACTTGTCTCTACTGCTGGGTGATATGATATTCACTGTTATTGTGATGTTATGGCACAATATGCTTTCCTAAGCACGTGTATTGTACATATTCTTAAAACTTAAAGAATCTGAAAAGCTACATGAGAGTAAAATTAAGCCAGCTTAGTTTGTGCATCACAGCGTGTGTTGAATCAGCAGATTCACCATCATATTGCAATAGTTTATTCTATTAACTCATGAAGGTTTTTTTTCTGTTTAACTTAACACACATTAGGAAGATACATGTAATGGCTAATTTTATTTATATATATATAAAAAGTAATGTTATTTTGTTACTGTCCTTTATGTACATACAATTAACATCCTTGTTTGTGTGTATGTAGTTTGGTGATTTGGATATGAATGATGCAGAGTTCTACCGCCAGGAGGAGCGCCTGAGGCAGCTTCGCAGCAACTATGAGGAGCAATGTCGGGTTAGAACCCTTTTCTTGTTATATTCTCTCTTTATATATATATATATATATATATATATATATATATATATGTGTGGGTGTGTGTGTATTAATACTGTATCTTGTGTTATGTATGTTGTAGGAACTGCAGGATCGTATAGATGAGTTGCAGGCTCAGTTGGAGGAGTTTCGTGCCTTAGGCCGTGCTCCCCAGACATCCCTCATGCCCTCTCTGTCTGATGAGCTGGACAGTAAAAGCCCTGGAATGGAGTCAGACCAAGGTATATTTGAATCTTTTTTCTGTCTCTCTTGTTACAGTAGAACTACACATCCTGTAAAGCAGGACTTCCCACAGCCCATACAACTGACCAGAAAAGTTCCTTTGTCCATAAGAATTGATCCAATTATTCAAAGTGCAAACAAACATATAAGTCAGTAATCATTGCAGTCTGTCCAATTTTGCTTGATTGAAAATCACGCAAACAAAATAAACACCAGAAATCTCTCTATCCAGTCATGTTTTTGGAATGTGCATGGACACTGAAAATAGAAATAGAGCCAGATATCTATTTTAGTTATGTCACGTGAAAAGTCATCGAGCTTGACCTAAACATGTTTGTTTGATTTGTGCATCATTATCCAAGATTGTCTTTTAAAACTGTTTGATTAAAATATATTTTTATAAAGCTTTTCTAGTAAAAAAAAAAAAAGGCATCCAGTATCCCCTCCAGTACCACCAGTTAAAAGTTAAAAAGCGCTGCTACCACTAAATAGATCATGGGTGCACTTCATCTGCAGAGAATTGGAATGCATTAGAAGAATTAAAGGGGCATAAAATATGGATCATATATAAGTTGTGGCACATTTTGTACATCCTGTGTGCTCGTGAGACCCTGATCTGTAGGTATGTTTGTAGGCCTTGGTTCTGAAGAAGGACAGCCCTTTAACATGAGTCTAGAAGCAGAGATGATGCTGGAGCAGCTGAAGGAACAGCACGTCCGAGAGATGGAGAACATCCGAGCACAGCTAGACTGCACGGTAAGACCTGCGCTCAAGCTCACAATGAGCTCTAATAAAGTGAAGTATTATAAAGCTAACATAATGTTTGGATAAACTCTTGACAATCGGGTCCTCCTACAGCTAAACAAGTGCCAGCACAAACTGGAGGAACAAAAGACTACCCATGAGAAGGAGAGGACTCTACTCTTGTTACAGCAGCAGCAGGAGGTGCAGACACTGAGAGAAGAGGTGGCTGAAGCACTGGAGAGAGGTCGCAGCCTGCAAGAGCAACTGGAAAAGGAAAGACGCAGCATGGAGGTCCGGCAGGAGGCCAAACGTGCTGAACTACATGCACTCCATCAACAAGAGCTGAGCTCCCTCAGCCAGGAGGCGCAGGACGCCAGGAACTGTGCATTGCAATTAGAGGAGCAGCTCCAAAAACAGGAGGAGAAAAGAGTGAAAGAGGGAGACGATCTGAGCAGGGCTCATGCAGAAGAGCGTAGCCTGATGGAACTGCAGCATAAGGAAACTCTAGTCTCCGCTGTGCAAGAGGAGAGAGAAAGGTTGGAGGTTGAAAGAGAGGAGGCAGAGAAAAGGCTTGCAGAGGAGTGGGAGAAGGACAAGCAGCATCTGAAGGAGACCTACGAGAAGGAACTAGAGAAGATGAAGCAGAGAGCTGAGCAGGATCAAGTGGAGTTGGAGAGAAGGCTTGGGGAAGACTGGGAGAGAGAGAAGCAACAGTTGGAAGAGAGCAATAAGGCAGCACTTCAGACAGTACTGGAGGAAGAACTGGTACGTTTGCTGAAAGAGCAAGAGGACAGAGAGAGGAAGCTCACGGCGCAGTGGGAGGAAGAGCGTACTCTTCTAGAGGAGAAGCACAGTGCTGAGCTGGGGCAGAGAATCCAGCAGGAGAAGGAGCAAGCACAGGCCCTGGTGGAGGAGGCAGAGTGCAGGAGGATGGAGGAGTGGGAGAGAGAGAAGACTCGACTACAGAAGCAGTGTGACGAAGAGCTGCAGACCAGGCTAGAAGAAGAGAGAGAGAAGCTTCAGGCAGAGAGAGAGGAGCAGGAAAGGTGGTTTCAGCAAGCACTGGATGAGGAGCAGAGGAGAATGGAGGAGGCACACAGGGAGGCCATGCAGGAGCTGAGCATGAAACACAGTGAAGAGAGGGAGAGACTTGGCTGCATGCTGGAGAAACTTCGCACAGACATTGGAGAGGAGAGGTAAGACAGGCACTGCCATGCCTGCTCAGATTTTTAATAATTATGATTATTTGTAAATTGGAATAAAAAAAAAAACCTTTACATAGTAGGAGTGTAAAAATCCTTCAATCATAATATGACAAACCTATTTTTGGAATGTTGGAATCAATCACCAGTTTTATCACAAGACCAGTAAAGACACTTTTATTTTAAAGGTGTGCAGCACCTTTTTAATAGCAAAGAGTACAACTCGATGCAGACGGAAATCTGGCAATGAAATTGTAATAGACAATGGAATTACAATGAACAAAATGCATAAATATACATTCGTAGAAATAAAGCAAATAAAATAACCTAATTATACCAACTAATGACGTAGCGTCATTTCTGAACGATGATTTTACAATACATACATCCTTCCATACTGTCTGACTCCTGTTTCTATATGTGATTAACATGCTGTAAGCCAAAAGCTACTTGCTTCCCCTTGGAGAATGTACAGACAGTGTGCTTAGCTTTGCAGTGATCTAGTGGCTACCATGTTTATCATACACATTCAAAACTAATCACTGAGCCAAGCTGACGGATAGATATAATAATTGTCGTTTGAACAGCTTGTGGTATGGTCTGTAGCCTGATACTGTATAAAATATTTACCCAGTCATCTTTGTGTACTTTTTTTTATATTAATATTGATTGTACCAAAGGATCAAATCTAAACATGGTGGATATAGTGAAGAACCAAATTGTTTCTTAATGAATCATAACTGAATTGGCCAGTGATTTTAAACTACGTAATAGACAAAGGTGAGTATTGATGTAGGCGGATGTTTTGAATTGTTTAACCTTACTGATTGGCCATGCACAGGATGGAGTTACAGAACCAGTTCTCCCAGCGAATCAAAGAGGTTGAGGCTCGTTTCTCTGGTGACCAGGAAGCGGTGTCTGAGCGTTTTCAGGCAGATGTATGTAAGCTGGAACAGCACTACCAGAGTGAACTGGCGGCGCTCACCCGGCGCCATGCTGCAGACCGTGGCCGATGGGAGGAGGAGATGGAAGCTGCAGTCCAGGAGGCAGAGCAGCAAAGAAGACTCCTGCGAGAAGCTCTACAGCTAGAAAGAGAAATCCTGCTTCAGGAGTTCACGCAGGAGCAAGAGAGGCTGAAACACAGCCATGCGGCGGACATGGAGGCTCTGAGAGAAAAGAACTTGCAGCTGCAGAACGAACTGGAGAACTTTGTCAGCCTTGCTCAGACCAAGGAGATTGAGCTCAGCCGTCAGCTCAATGAGCTGCACAACCGGCTGCAGGAGAATCTGGAGACAAAAGACGCATTGCTGGCACACACCGAATGCAGGGCTGAAGAGCTTGAGCAACTGCTTACACAGGCTACTGATGACTTTGCCCATGAGAGGGCAGAGCTACAGAACAGCCTCTCGGAGCTGGAAGGCCGGCACACCGAGATGCTCTTAAAGACTGACAGACAGGTCCAGGAGCAAAACGATTTGCTTGCAGAACGAGAGGAGCTGAGACAGAAGATGGAGGAGGTGGAGAAAGTCCTCCACCAGGCAGTAGAAGACTTTCACTATGAGCGTCTGGAACTGCAGGGCATCGTGGCTGTGCTGGAAGAGAAGCTGAAGGAGAGTGAATGCATGGTGATGATGAAAGAGGAACAGAGAACAACTTTGTTGGCTGAGAGAGACAGGCTGGTGCTTAGAGTTCTGCAGATGGAGTCTGAACTTGGAGAAGCCAACAGAAGAATGGCCGCATGTAAGCTGGAAGTCCAAAAGCTCCCTCTTACTGATCTTTCCACTGAAGTGGGGATGGAGTTTCTTGCTGAGAATTTCATTGTCACATATTCACGTGAAGAAGAGACAGCTGATCATCACTCTGAGGACTTTAGTGTCCTAGGAGAAGATTCCCCATCGGCACAAGACGAGGAACTCGAAGGAGAGTTACTCATGCAAAAGGAGAACTCGGGAGATTTCGAAGATACCCAGACTGTCAGTGTTCACATGCTGGAAATCTGCAATGCTGAGATTTTGAATTGTCCTGAGGATGTCTATATAGACAGCACTAAGAAAACCGAGGAGGGCTGCTTTAGTGAAGCCAATGTAGTGCAGGAAGAACCAGATGAGCACCACAACCTCGATGACCCAGACAGTACAGACACAGCAGGAAGCACTGATGAGGCCACTGTGGCTTTTGCTGCTCATTTAGCCATCATTGAAGAAAAGGAAGAGCTTGAGACAGATCATGAGTATTTGGGCACTAATGATAGCACTAGGTCTACCAGTGAAAATATCCAAACTACAATGGTTTCCAGTGATTTAGTTATCGCTAACAGTGTAGCTGGGGAGGATTCTGAGGTTAGAGAACCAGAAAAAGAGTTTCCAGGGATTGCAACAGAAGGGGCAGGACTTTTTGTATCCCCTGAGGATGAAGTTGATGTTAATAATAGCACTGGAGATAGTGTAGAAGAAGACAAAGGTGCAGAGATAGACAAAAATGCACATGTTGACAATACAACAACGGAACTAGATGCTGAACTTGCTATGGCAGAGCTTGATGCTAGTTCAGTGAATGTCGCTGAAATTAGAATGGAGTTTGAAAATAGTGCTGAGTTGGATGATTTAGAGGGTGAGGAAATGGCTGTGGATGATCTTAGCGTAGCTAGAGAAGTGGAAGGTGATGCTAATATTACGACCAGCCTAGATGAAGGAGCTGTCAAAAATAATGGTGGCCTTGCATTTATGATTTGTGCTGTGAGTGAGGAAGAATACAGCAACCTGCAGGATATGGATCACACTGATGATTTCATGATTGATGAGGGAGTAGTTGCCCATTGTACTGTTGCCACTGGTTTCCAAAACCCTGAGGAGAATGGGGATGAACTGGGAATGACTGACACAGTGGAGGATGATCATACCAAAGAAAATGAAACCCCTGATAGTCCAAAGGTCATCAGTGGTGGAGCAGTAGCTGACAATATCGAAGAGTCAGATAAAGTTGAGGTTGCAGATCAGCATGATGGTGAAGCCTCGTGTTGCAAAGCTTCATGCCCACACAGTCCTGGACCTATGGATAAGACAGACATGAAAGATAACATTTTTATCGCACCTCAAGACTCCCCTGAAGCTACTGAGAGTGTGGTACAAAAACAGCAAGAAGAAACTCCACGTGAGAGTGGTGTATGTCCTCGAGAGCTCTTGGAGCTGCAGGAAATTGCGGTGCAGTTCAGAGACCAGAGCAGTCTGCTGGAGGTGCTTCAGGATCAGTACAGCAGTGCAGTGGAGCAAAACCTCTGTTTACAAGAGAAGCTGGCCCGGCTGCAGCAGCACACTGATGAGTTAGAGCTGCTCCTGGACCTGAACAGTGGGAGCCGTGATCTCAGGCTGGAGCTGGTCACCATGGCAGCCCAGGCTAAAGACCTGGAAATCAAAGAGCTTGAACTTGCTGAACTCCAGAAGAGCTATGAGGAGTGTATTTGTGAGAACGTGCAGTTATCAGAACAGAACAGGAAACTCGAGAAGAAAATGCAGAACTTGGAGAGCAAGATGCATATCGTTCAGGAATTTCATAAACAACAGACAAACCTGCTGGAGGAGATTGCAAGGATGCGTGAGCAAAATGCTAAGCTGAGCACGACAGTGCAGGATTTGGAAAAGCAGGATAAAATCATGCTGGTTCTGCAGCAGGATTCCGAATCCTCAGACGCATCAGATGACTCTTTCATGGACAGGTCCTGGGCTTCAGAGAAGATCGCTGCAGTGTCTGAGTTGGAAGACTGCTGTTCGGAGTTTGAGAAACAGAACTCGCGCCTGCGCTCAGCTCTGACCCACCTGCAAGAGAAGTCCCTTAGAATCCGTGAGAGGATGCAGGATCATAGGTATTGTAAATGGCCACCTCTGGTCACCTGTGCCTGTCCCAGTAGGAGATCCTACCTCCTCACCTGCTAGCCTGCTGGCTAAACCTACTACTACTGCTGCTAGCTGTTCTGTGCTTGTTTCATAGCAGGGCTTCCACTCTTCCACTCTAGTATCCCTTCCACTCTTGCACCACTCTTGCCACAGAAGTAGTCCTCCCAAATGACACCCCATTGATGCTAGGTCTGCATGACTGCAATAAACCAATAGAATAGTGAAGCTACAGTACAGTTCTATGTTGTATAACAGTGTTTTCCACTCCAGTCCTCTAATATTGGGTCCTAGTCTGCTACACATGTTGGGAGTGGGAATAGAGCCAAATCTGAGAAGTGTCTGAGCATCTCTGGGGACTGGATTAGGAAATGAAATGTGTTTTTCCTCGTATTACTAGAACTATTCTCATGACTCGTCACCCACAGGCCTACGCACATGTGGTGCATGTTGTAAATCTTTGTTCATCTTGCATGGGCTCTCATTCAGTAAACACATTACAGTAGCTTCCAATTGGCTGAAAGCTTTAACTTTGCAATACATGAACTTTTAACAAATATTGCATTTGAATAGGAATATGTGAATTACACAGCACCGTAAAATAGTGTTTCACATGCGATCGTGCATGAAGTGCCGTCGTGGCTCACAGTGAATCCTGGCTGCCAGGGACCAGTTGGCATGATCACATTCATATTACGACTGTGTCTGTGTTCTGCACTTAACAATATCAGAGATTTTGCTCTGGGTGTTACTGTGGGATCAGCAGTGATGCGGATTTGTGTTCTCTGCAGGAGTGAAGCTGGGCGACTGGCTGAGGAAAACCTCATTTTGAGGCAGAAGATTTCTGCGCTGAGGGAAGAGGACCACAGGGAGAATCAGCATGAGCTACTGTAAGGGGGAAGGACTTTGCTCTACACATGCTGCACTAATGTCTATTCTTAAAATCCCTTTAGTTTAAACTACTTATAAATAATCCCTTTCTGTAGAGTCCAAGTAGAGCACTTCCGGAAGGAGAGGAGTGCTGCCCAGAAGGTGGCAGATGGTTTGAAGAGACAGGTGAGTGTGTACAAATAGAAACAAAAACCCACTGCAGAACATTCTTTCAATATTTGTCTTGAACATTTAATAGAAAATGACTTATACAGTTGTATTATGTCTTCTGCATGTAGTAAAAAGGCTTTGAATTACAAGCTTTGAGAGTCTATTTTTGTCTTTTTACATCCTCCTCTTTCTATTCAGATTTCAGAGCTGCGTCGCCGTGGGCAGCAGCTAGAAGAGGAGAACAATGCTTTGTCACAGCAGAATGTGAAACATGCACTTAGTGTTGATACTCTTCAACACACGCTTGAGGAAGTGATTCGCCACCATGGCAGTGGTGCATCCAGTGAGAGGAGAGAGGTGATGGATAGGAGAATTAAGATTATATTGGAAATAATGGGGATGAGGTTAATCAAAGTACTAAGCATTCCTTTTTCTCTTAACCACGTCATGGGCTCCAGCTGGAGAATGGTGAGGATTTCACCAGAACATTGAAGGTGGATGAGGAGAAGGAGCTTCTGAGAGCTGAACTCAACCGCTGTGTGGAAAAGGTACTTTTAGGCCATCCCTCAGTGCAGTTATAAAATAATGTAACTGTTAAGCCTGTAATGCTTGAGTGAATGTTTTTATGTAGATGACGCGGCTTCGTTCAGTAGAAACCCAGTATGTTCAACTCTTGAATGAGCGACAGACGTCAGACAAACACAACCAGGCTCTACGTGCACAGTTAATAAAAGCACAGGAGAAGGTAATAATAAGTGCATTATTGTCAGTATGTGTTTATAATGGTACATTTATTAAAAGCTGTGGTTCTCATTTAGGTCCAGGTGCTGGACTCCACACTGCAGGGTCTGACTCAGCAGAATGCTCGACTCAAATCTGACCTGCGCATCACGCAGCAGGAGCGAGACGCTCTGAAACAGGAAGTCATCTCGCTGCACAAACAGCTGCAGAATGCCAGTGAGAAGGTAAAGCTTATGTAACAACTTGGCTTTTATTTGACTGTTATTGTGTACTTCATTTGCACGGTATGCAGGAACGAACATCTACTTGTGAATTTGAGAGTATCTACAACTGTGGTTGTAAAAAATGTACTTAAAATATACTTTTTGTAGATTAATCCGGCACACAAAGTAAGTAAACTGTGGTGTGCAACAATATTGTCTTGTCCTTGTTTTCCAGTGTCGGCTGGTGGAGACCTCCATGTCAAATGTCTCAAGTGGTTCACCAGCAAAACGTGTGTGGACAGAGCTTTCTGGGCTGATGGAGGCAGAGCTGACTCTTCTGCGTGAAGAAAATGAGCGGCTTGGGCGTGAGAACAACGATGCAAGGCTAGAGCTCAGCTCTGCACGGGAGAAGGTCAGAGAGCCCACACCCTACGTCTCACAAAGCTGATTCACTGTAACGGTTTTGGTTTTGAGGTGATATTTACATTATTACTGGTGTTGCTCAGGGTCGGCATTTGGAGGCGCTGGTGTTGAGCGTGAAACAGCAGAAGCAGCAGAATCAGGCAAATCTGGCTAAAGCAGCGGAGCAGGAGAGATCAGCTCTCAAGCGGGAGATAGATGCACTGCACACACAGCTGCACAACAAGGTAATCGATCACATCTACTGTATCAGAATAAGAATACTTATGTTTATGAATGCTTATGTAATGACTGTACAGTCAAACAGAGACACAAAGACAAGAAAAATATAAAGCCAAAATCAACAGTCAAATTTAAACTCTAAGAAATACTCTGCATAAAACACACTATATTACATTTACAATAATGATTGACATGATGCTGCCTTAATCAAGTAAAGAAAATAATATGACAAAACTTATTAGACAGGAAATTTGGCTTGGAGACAGTCAAAATTAGTTTTGGGCAATGTGTAATTCACACACATGCCGTATCCGGACTGTCTGGAAGGTGCTGGTGCTTTTATTTGTTTACCAAAGCTGAAAAGGTTTGGATTAAACTGTTGAATGATTCATTCACAGCTATACTATTAACATACTCTAAGACAAAGTCCAGTCCTAGAGGGTCAGTGTCCAGCACAGTTTGATGATTTCCCTGCCCAGACACCTTATTCAGCTTCTTTGTTTGAGCAGGGAGACTGGCAAACTGTGCTGGACACAGTCCCTCCAGGAATGGAGCTGTTAAACCAATTAGACGACTAACTAAACTACAACCAAGTTATCTAGGTTACTGTATTTGCTAACACTCATTTCAGTGTCAGACGTTCACAGCATCACTGTGCAACATCAAGGATTTTCTTGGTTCCAATATTTGCTCTAGTGTTCACTGTGTTCAAGTATAGCTCAAATCTCCTTTTTTCCCTTATTTTTTTTAATTAATGTTATTTACTTGCATTGAATTTGCTTTCTCTTATATTAGGTCTGTTTTCAGCCCTTGATGTCTGCTGAACAATTTGCAAAACCAATTTGCAGTTGTTTTTTTAATAAAATGGTTTCAGATGGACTGTGCTAAATCTTCCTTTGTGCAATAAATATAAAATCTGATAAAGATTCGTTGTCTGTGTGTAGCTATGTGACAGCAACGAAGATCAAAGAGAAATGGAGAGTCTTCAGGAGCAGAATGAGCGATTAAGGAACAAACAGACGATCCTGGAGGCCCAGCTGATGGAGGTCATTGCACACACATGCATGGACCCTGAGTCCCAGTTATTGTTGGCAATAAGAAAAGCATGTAGCAATTTCACATTTAATTACTGATTTTTTTTCATGTTATGTCTTTACATAAAATAAAATGATACATGAATATAGTTACAGAATGTAAATGGAAAGTTATGTTATTCATGTATTTGTTATATTTAAGTAGTATAGCTAAAAACGATTGTAACGCTAGACTTTTAAGAGTTGAACACCAGGCTCCAGATGCTGAAACACTGTGGAGGTCTGACGAACACTCACTCACTGCTCTCTTCCTGCAGGCTCAGCTTATTGCCATGTTACCACCGTCACCACTGCGGTTGTCAGTGGAAAGGAGAGGACAGCGCCATGGTGATGAGACAAACCCAGACATCAGTGTGCAGGTAAGATGTGTGTGCACCAAAAACATGCACACATACACACACACAAAGCTCTGGGGAAAAAATAAGAGACCACTACAATTTATTTTTACATCAGCATTTCTGAGTATGACAACCATTCCATTGCTGTTAAATTCCTGATCAGTGATCCCCTGAATCACATCTTATTTAATGAGGAAAAGTATAAAAACACTGCTGTAATCAACACTCTCCTCCTGCAATGTGACAAGTTTGATGGTAAAACACTACTAGAAGTACGTCAAAGGTAATTATTGACGTTTTGTTTGAGTGAGCGAGAGAGGTAGTCATTTCTTTTCAAATTATGCCTTAATTTTCAAATAAAAATATTATTCTACAAATAGTCAGAAATATTGTCAACAGTTCTTTAAAACTAAGGCAAAGCTGTTCAGTTCAATACTTGTACCTATAAAAGATAAAACCTGAGAAACTAAACTGAGCAGTGGTCTCTTATTTTTTTTGGATCACACACACACACACACACACACACACACACACACACACACACACACACAAGGCACGCACTCTTGCACTCAATATTTTGTGAGGGGGGTATTTCCTGAGTGTTTTTTTGGTGTGGAAAGCTGTGCTCCTCTCTCTGTCTCTCTATCACAGACACACATGCCTGTGACTCAGGCACTTGACAATGGTCTGGTCAGAGCACCTCTGGGGTGTTTGGGGTTACAGTTCTCACTTCAGCAGTGCATGTCCTCCAGTTACACTAGTTATACAATAATATACAGTGCATGTGTGTTTCCAGCATTATGCAGTGTGGTCACAGTCCACAGTCACACACCTTGTGTTAGGAGATGGGAAAATCTGTTCATCACAGAATGTATGTCTCAATTAATCGCACAACATCACAAAATTGGTTTTCTATTTGTGTGGAGAGGTGTTGAAATGCTTTTCCCTCTGTTACATTTAGCCTCGGTTACATTTACGTTTTGACAAATTTCATATTTCCTGATTAATGTATCGGACTCCTAAAGGCATAGTTAAATGTAGACCATTTTCTCTATGCTTCAAGTTTTTGTGTGTGTCTGCATTAGGGCTGTCATGATTACTTGATTATAATTAATTGCTCAATTGATATACCTTCTCGATTGATCTGCTTAGTGATAAGTTTAAAAATCTGTCAACGTTTACCACCAGGGGGAGCTATAAGCACTCACTTTTATAACATTCTCCATTAATCTTCAGTTAAAACTACACCTTATAAAGTGAAGAATGCCATTCTATTAATACGAAGTTCATCAAATGCATTTTTTTTAAAAAATGTAATCAAAGCATTACATTGAATTTGCAAGCACTCTGATCATGCACATTTTGTATTCCCTGCAGTGAGAAACCACATATCCAGTGTCATTTTATTTTTATAAATGAATAGATTAAATACTTGTACATTTAAAATACTTATTTTGATAATATTTTTATTTTAGAATCTGTGAAGGGTCCTCTATTGTTCAGTTAAGCCTATTTTTTATACACTTTAGCTTAGAAAAATACATAATTGTATCACAGTTGCCCCATCAGCTATGTGCAAACTGCTGAAATCACACAGCAGGCTTTAAGAAGGCTGCTACTGCTATTTAATCCCCCTCTATTACTGCTGGGCTACATTAACCATATAGGTTCAGTGCAAAAGTAAACAGGAAACTTTTAACATCAAACATGTTCTGGTTGACATTTAGAGCATGAGGAAACTTGTGTAAATGTAAATTTGTACTCTTGGAGAAGGAGAGTTACAATTTCTAACAGGACATACATGCAGGAGGGTGTCTTAGGAAGAGATTCTGGACAAGGCCCCTCTACAAGTAGTGGCAGTTATGGCAGTACAATACAGGTGTGTGTGTGTGAATATAGCACTGTATGTTCTTTCTGCAGGTGATCCCCGAGCAGCGGCCTCATCACTTCGACAGCCACCGGAGAATTGGCGGCTTATGAAATCCCCAGCCTCTCGTCTCTAACCTTAACACTGTTCTCCAATCAGCACATTTTCCACTCCTCTCTTATCCAATCAGATGCTTTCTTTGACTGCTATGTACTGATGTCAGCAGCTTATCCGTCTTCAAGTGGGACTCAGGTTAGGCATGTGTCTCTCAGGTGCAGAGTTGTGCACAGTGATTGTGTTACGAGCTGATCGTGGCAATGAGCCATATTTGAGGAACCCATTGGGTTCAAGATGAGCCGTCTGACATGGGCTTTGGGCTCATATGTGCAAGTTCTACTTCATTTTAACCTAACTTTATGATATTAACATTCTCATATGTTTTGATGACTCTACAGCAGGGGTCCAGGAGAGCCAGTGTTCAGCACAGTTTGGTCTGTCCCCTACACCAACATACCCATTAAAACCTTGTTCTTAGTTGATGAGGTGTGTTTGAAAAGGGAATTTGCCAAATTGTGCCAGAGACTATGACCACAGAACACCCCCTGGTCTACAGGGTAGGCTGAAAAATCCAGCAAAGTAATTGCTTTTTAGAACTAAAGCAAAAGTAATAAATGTGTGTTTTTTTTTTTTTTTTACTGTGATCAAGTTGCGTGTAATATGCACAGTTTGTGCTGCAGACTGACTGACATGTTTCTATGAGGTGAATTTTTAAATTGGTTGAGAGGGCTTGTTGGAATGTTGTACACTCAAAGACACAAAACCTTGAAATCCTGTGTAGTTGCCCCTGTTCATTTATGTCTGTTTTTTTTTTTTTGTTGATGCTGAGGTCTTGATTGTAGTATCTCAGTTTGTTGCACTTCTTTCCTCTGTGTGAATGTATTTGTGAAATAGTGTGTTCAGTATTTATTTAATGGTGATAGCAGCAGTCTCTCAGTGTTTATCAGATAATGGTTTACAATGCAATGGTCACGATGTCCTCTACTGTCCTGTTTAGAAGTCCTGCTACATGTGTGCTTGATTTTAATTTAGGTAGAAACTATTAAATATTATTTATGTATTTGTTTTGATTTCCGTCCATTTGGAGTTTATTTTTGTATTTTATTTATTTTATTTGTATTATTTATTTTGTTTTGTGTTCCCTCCTGTCCTGACAGTATTAATGATGATGTGGAACTGAGACCAAATAAAGAATCAGGGTACATTTTTACTCATTTGTGTGTTGAATTTTTATTTTTTTAATACCATCCAGGTGTAAGTAAAATAGAATAATAACTGATCCTTACAGTGTATCTCTTAACGCCTATACGTTTACTTGATTGTGCAGCTGTGTGCTCCTTAAAACACTGCTCTGACCTTAAACCTCTCACCCACAGGAGGAGCGGGAGGCGGCCCTGCTGAGGATGGAGGAGAGGATGAAGGAGGTGGAGCTCACACTCCGTAATGTCAAGCTGCTGCTGCAAGAAAAGGTTTCCCAACTGAAGGATCAGGTACATCTATTCACCACTTAGACACACACAGACGTCCTTGTACCTTTTGTTGTCTGTTAATGAGAGTGCCTTGTTTTTTTCCAGTTGCATAAGAACAGTAAGGCGGACGTGCTGATAAAGGATCTGTACGTGGAGAACGCTCAGCTGCTGAAGGCTCTGGAAATGAGTGAGCAGAGGCATAAAGTGGCTGAGAAAAAGAACTACCTCTTGGAGGAAAAAATCTCCAGCCTCAACAAGATCGTCCGTGAGCTCAGCCCTTCGCCGCTGTCGCCAGTGCCCTACCACTTCGGCCGCTCATGATGCTCTTGTCCAGTCTGCACTTCGCCTGTCTGTGTTATGTACATGTGTTTATTTTTACTATTTAATTTATTTAAGAAGCCATTGTGAAGTTGAGTTCACAGTGTAGTTTTTGCATAGTTACGGGAGGCATCGGTAATGAAGGATCATTTAAAGTGTCTTTAAAGAGGCTGCTGCTCTCCAAAGGCAGTTCCTCTGCATGCTCAAGTTGCAAAGATGTGCATGGAACACACTAGAAGGTACTTAAGAACCCTCAGGTGGAGTGAAACCATTCCTAAAAACCCAGCTCATCTTTTGGGCTTCCTCGAATTCAGTGTGATGTTTCATAACCTTGGCCACTTGGCATTCAGCCAGAATACCTGAAGTCTGATGAAATGATTCACTGAATGCTAATAGAGTTATTATTCACTTCAGTCATTCCAGTTGCTCATGTATTTGCACTGTTCTAGCCTTATTATTCCCTCAGATGTTTCTCGATTAGAAACTGTAACCACATTGTACTCCTTTCCTTCTGTATGTGTTATGTACCCGCTCTGATCTGGTATAGTGGATTATGTGAGGGCATGTGGCTCAGCCTGACATTGCACTGCAGTCTGAAACATCCTGATGTCAAAGTGCACTTTACTCTGTCCAGCAGCAGCAGTGTTTGTTTCAGTTTTCCAGAACAGCCTGCTTTGTTTGAAACCTGCCTCTCTGGTCGGGGTGAACTTCAAAGCACTAAGGGAAGCACAAGTATTACGGAGTGTTATTTTCTTTCAGTTTTAGGTTTTTAGAATTGTACGTTTGCGTGTGTTTTTTGGCATAATGCTGTATTGTAGTTTTTAATGGTAATAACTAAGTTGCACTTCATAAATCAGGATTTTGTGACCTGTAACGGGAGCCAGTTTTGCTTCCCCTTATTAAGGGAGCAGTAAATATAAGGCCTTCAGTAACAGAAATGGTGCTTGAGGGGGGGGATATGACTGTTCTACTGTATTTGAGGTGTTCTTAACTGAACCAAAGAGATTCTAACTGTTGCCGCTGGCTGTGTTCGTACAGCCCAGACACTGTCCAGCAGGAGCTGCTTTTGCCCAGGAAGTGAACTGAGGCTGTAATGGTCAATCAGTGTTTGTGAAACTGAGAAGCAGTAAACGAATAGTTTTAGAGAATGCGGTGTATGAGTGGTCATTTTCTATTTGTGAATGTGGACGTTCCCTGGGCTAGCGGCAGACGTTGACCCCTGAGACATAAACAGATGCACATACCAGACCCACACTCGGTATGATTTCATGGTCAGATTCTGGGTTATAAACTTTTTAATTTAACCTGTAAAATGTGCATCTACGGTCAGATTGTATGACTGATTTAAAAAGTTAAAACTGCATGGTCATTGGTGATTGGTTGGATGTGAAACTATGTTCTGTAGCTGAGAAACCTACTGACTCAGATTTCTTTCTAATGGTTTTGATAGAAACATCACAGTGTTCTCACCAAAATATCCACACTACATGAGTATTTACATACAATGCTGAAGTGGTTATTCTGATGTATAATTTGACTTTTTGCCTGCATCTACCTTTCTGCCATGGATTGTTTTTGGCCCTAAACCTTATGGCAGACCAATCCTTAAATAATTAATCAGTCAAACTCTTTATTACAGGCTCAGAGTCCAGATACATCACACCTATCCTTAAACAGTGTTTCTGACTCCAGATACACTGTGAACAACAATATTGGGACACCTGACCGTTACACCAGCAGTGAATTTAATGACCTTGCATTCAAATTCATAGACTTTTAATATGGAGTTGGTGCCACCTTTGGAGCTATAGCAGCTCTTCTTGGCATGTTTTCCCACAAGTTTTTGTGGGAATTTGTGCTCATTCATTCTGTAGAACATTTATGAGGTCAGACCCTGGTGTTAGACGAGAATGTCTGGCTCGCAATCTTCGTTCCAGTTCATCTCAAAGGTGTTGGACGGGGTTGAAGTAGGGGCTCTGTGCAGGTCAATCAAGTTCTTCCACACTGAACTCCTTTAACCATGTCTTTATGGGCCTTGATTTATGCATAGGGACACAATAAATAGAAGCAAGGCGTTATCCAAAATATCTTGGTCTGCTAAAGCATTACGATTAACATTCGCTTGAAGCGGCCCAAACCCTGAAAAACAGGTGTCCCAATACGTTTGATCATACCGTGTATGTAATTCCCAACAACATAATGTAACAGTTTTCTGTGAGTGCAGTTTTCTGTTCCCAATGCTGTAAACAATTCTGACTCTAGAATAAGCACGTTTCACCCAAACATTCTGGATGATCCTGGATGAATTCCTCTATGGCTCATGTAACGCTATTATAACCAAACACCTACAGACTCTCCAGTGATTAGAATGTTTCTACGTTTGAAGCCATAAACGGTGTCTGTTGCGTTTTACATGAAAAAGCTAAACCGTTATTATTGTTATTTCAAGGTGAAGTTTAGCAAACTCACTGGGTAACTATATCTATTATGTGCAAACTCGCTTTAATGCAGTTTAATGTGAGATTAATTCTCTTTTATTTGAGTTCATTTCTGCTATTTGAGTCCTTCGGGACAATGTTTTGGCGCTAACCCTGAGTGCGTCACTTGGGTATAAACGTTTAGGATTAAGATTTTTGAACCGCAGTGACTATAACGATGTGCAGACTCGCTTTAATTATTTTCTGGCTTTAGTTATGTTATGTTTAAACCCCAGTGACTATAATTATATATTCGCTTTAATTTTCTTTTCAGCGAGTTTATTTCTGTTATTTGAGTCCTTCAGTGTAGTTTTAGTGTGCGTCGTGGAAAATAATTACGAATTTTGAAGCCCGGGGGCTATAATACTATTCGTACTCGCTTTAATTTACGTTAAGTGGGTTTATTTCTGTTATTTGAGTCCATCAAGGTTATGTTTTAGCGCAAAACCTAGGTGACCAATGAATCTATTGTGTGAGGTTGTTATTTAAACCATTCAATGTAAAGTTTTAGTGCTTTCTAGTTTTCTGCGTGGAAAAGACGGTTATGACTGAGATTTTTGAACGCCTGTGACTAATGCTATGCATACTTTGATTCTCTTTCATGTGAGTTTCATTCTGTTACGTGAAGTTTTAGTGCCAACTGCTGAGTGCTGTGTAGAAAATAAGTTTAGGATAAGATGTCTGAACCTCAGTGACTATAATGCTATATATGCTAACTTTTAAAAGTGAGTTTATTTGTGTTGTTTGGGTCCTTAATTGTAAAGTTTTAGTACAAACTCCTGAGTGCCGTGTGCGTCAGTTCTCCCACAAATCCTCGCACTGCAGTCTGGGAGCTGTGCTGCGCTGCGCTAGCTGCTGGTCCGGGGGCAGGGCTCGAAGCAACAGGCTAGAAAATCTACTACGCAGCTTCGTCCTGTGAGCTCTTTTAACAGATATAGTGACTATTTTTCCCAACGGTAAACGACTCTCATGCTAACGTCCTGTTTTCAGCCAGAGTTTATCTAAGTTAGTCCAACTGTACGCCGAGTTTCGAGGTTTGTTTTTGTTTGGACGTGCTGCTAGCTGCCTGGCTAGGTCTCGATGATCTGCAGGACGGACTAAAACAGACAACCGAAGAGGTCGGTCGTTTTAAAATGACCACCGTGCCCTTTTTTGCCCATCAACGACACGGACGATCGAGTTTGCAGGATGCCATCCTGGAAGTTGATTCTTTACACTAATGTCTGTCAGCACTGAGCGATGCTCTCCAGAAAGAAAAGCAATAAAGAAGCGTCCAAGCCTGCAGAGGTCCAAGGGAAGTATGTGAAGAAGGAGACCTCCCCACTGCTGAGGAGTGAGTAAAGGATGATTAATCACACTTCAACTGGCTGAAATGAGCTGTCTGGAAACAAGCTATGCATTATAAGCAAGGAAAAAAGTTGCATGCCTGCATTGCTGTTTAGTGACTAATTCATGTGGAGTGCTGCACTAGAAGTTCATGGGAGAAGTGATGTATTTTTATGTTAGTAGTTGTGAATCCTGGCTTCGGGGACCCCCAGGTCATTCATACTTTTGCTCTGTCCTTATGTGCTGGAAGCGAAAAATGTGGACAATCTGGGCCTCTCTGAGGACTGGTTTGAGAAAACTGATTTGTGTTAGGTGACATAAACTGCAGGCACTTACTGAATGTTCTCCTGTCTTATTTTGCCTTCTGTCTAAAACTTTTGCTTACTGCACATTTCCCCACAGATCTCATGCCTCCATTCATCCGGCATGGCCCAACTATACCAAGGCGAGCAGAGGTGCCTTTGCCAGACCCCCCTGCGGTACCTGGTGCAGGTGTGTACCCACTGGGCGCGGGAGCAGAGGCAGGCGGACGGAAGAGTGTTCTTCGTAATGCAGCACCACGGCCGCCACATGAAGTGTCTCGAAGAGAGAGCCACCGCCTGTCTGCACCACCCTATCTGCCGCGCCCTCTGTCTGACCTCCCTCATGACTACTCATCATCCTCACCCTCCTTCATAAGTGATGGTGGGCAAATAACAGAGAATGGAGACACAGGCCGATACTACTATGCCCCTGAGGCGTACTATGATAATCAGCCTCGGCGCACACGCAGGCCTGATCACTTCCATGAAGACTACAGATACTATGAGCACAGAGCACCTCCACAGCCCCACACACCTCAGCCCCACAGTATACCTCCTGCAGGTGAGTGCTTTACCCAGCACACTTCAGTCTAAGGAGAAGGTAACAGCTTAAGGAAGACAGTGATTAGAGAACACACCCACCCATTAGAGCCAGTATGCCCAACTATGGGGTTATGCACTGCTTAGGTGCTCATCAGAAGGTCATAAATACTGACTGGTTAGCTGCTTTATATGACTTCACACTGTTCAGGTACTTGTTGCTCACAACATGGTGCATAGTTGTCCTTTTTTCCCTGCTCTATGAAAATAGAAATGTCTGTGCCTCATTCAGATGTGTGGGATAAAGACAGATGCAATAAGAATATTGTTTTACTATTTAGTATGACAGAAGGTAAAAGATTGTGTATAAAACATAAACTCTGGCTGCATGCCATCTTCACTGCTGCTTCCTATGGCAGACTAACCAACTAGGATAACTTCCTAACATAAATGAAAGGGACCAAATTAAACAAACTAAAGCTAAATATCTCATGGTAATTAAATTTAACAATAATTCTAAGCCATTCTAAGTGCCAGCATGACTTTTTATGGTCTGGAAACCAAAGAATATGCAAAGCCTGTTAAATGTTATTCAAACCAGATCTAGCAAGTTGGAAAAATGGAACGTCTGACATTACTTGAATGCAGTATTAGTTCCACCCATAATCATGAGCTAGTTTATCAAGGCCAAGGTGTTATCAGCATATTCCTTTAGTTCTTTAAGTTGCTAATGAGACCTCCAAGGATCAGGCTAGGTTTTCCAGCAGCTCTCAAAGATGCTCAAGCAGATTCAAATCATTCATTTTATGATTTGTCAGACCAGGCCATCTTCTTCCATTGCTCCAAGGTCAAGTTCTGAAGCTCTTGTGACTATTGTAGGCACTTTTGGAAGTGGACAGCAGTCCTCATGGCACCTCTGACCAGTCTGTGGCTATGTGGCCCTGTATGCTGTAAGCTGTGATTCACTGTGTGTTCTGACACCTTTCTAGCATACCTAGCATTACCGTTTTCTGCTACAGTAGCTGTGGGATCTGACTAGCTTTAGCTCCCACTGCAAATCACTAAGCCTGGGGTGTTTATGATCTTGCTGCCAGTTTTTACCAGTTGTCCTTCCTTTGGTAAGTTCTAATCACTACCAAGAACTGCCTCATATATCAGACTCATAGCGTTCAGACTCCTATATCCATCACAGTTCTTCCCCATTTCAAAGTGCCACGAATTCTTTTGCTCATTTATTTTTCCTGGTTCCAAGATCTCAACCTCACGAACAGACTTGCTGCCCATATCCCTTCACTTAACAGATGCCTTCATAAGGAGAATCAATGTCTTTCACTTCACATGTCAGTGGTTTTAATGTGATGGCTAGTCTTCGTATTGCACTGATGAAGAATTAAAGACAGATGTCACTGTGTCAAACACATCAGATATAGATTTTCAAGTTATGTGCTGGCAGTGTTATGCTGACCTCAGTAATTGCCCAGGGCTGTTGCAGAGTGGAAAGACTACTCTAACTGCTGCTAAACACTACTTTGGTCATGTACAGCAGCAGCATACGCACAGTACAAATCTACAGCAGCCGACTCAGAATAACACTGCTGGCAGTAAGGCCTCCAGTGGTTAAACCTGGCCAGATCTTTGGTCAGATGTATGTGTGTGAATGCTTATGCAACTGTAGGTTTTTCTGTGTGTTGTGGGGGTGACCTTTTCTAACAAAGCACTCCACAGAGAAAGAGAGGGAACGGCAGATGTACAGTTTCTATACAGTTGCACTTTCTGTACAAGTGGTGGCTATAATGGAAGTGCATGTGAGGAGACGTCAGTCTTGTGACTATTAATGTTTGTAAGACATGTCCTCACTGGCTAGTGAAGCGTGTTTAGGCGCATGTGTCACATATTAGTGATTTTGTCATTAAGATGAGTGTAGCTGTTTGTGTGAATAATGATGTAAGCTGTGTTTTTGAACTTTGGTCTCCACCCAGAGATGAATAACTGACATGCCAAAAGTCATCAGCCCTGCTGCTATAAATACACGCTATACTTATCCATCTCTCTCTCTCTCTCCTTTTCTGTATCCCTCTTGGGAGATTGTGAAGAAAAAAAAATACACCCCCCCCCACACACACACACACACACACACCCTTGCTATGTGTTTGTCTTGTACACGCAAAGTTTTAAATGACACAAACGATCATATTGGTTTAAGCACTAGAGATGTGACCAGCAGCATTGATCTAGTCCTTGCAATCAACTGCATTTACTGTTCTCACATTTTTACAGTTTGTGCTGTGCTTGCAGTAAGGAAAATATATTCCTTTATTGGGTGGAGTTCAAAACTCAGTGGATATTTTTATTAGCAGTGAGGTAAAAGCATCCGTCATCGTAACTTCAGTCTGATTTCAATACCTAGGAAGAAAATCGGCATTTAATACTGATGTATTGATCCAGTATACCAGAGTAGCATGATGTATCAGGAATTCACTGATGGTAAGCATCAGTTATTGTCCAATAGTTATTATACAACCAGTTCATATCCAAACCTGAATCCAGTCCTGGTTTCTACTTGTCGTGTGTGTGTGTGTGTGTGTGTGTGTGTGTGTGTGTGTGTGTGTGTGTGTGTGTGTGTGTGTGTGTGTGT